>JAAAWK010000247.1:0-89519 GCA_022496015.1 Hordeum marinum | reverse complement strand
GTGCCTTTGAATGGTGCATATTGAACACAAAAAAGTATGGAGTTAAAATAAGTTATTAAAAATGAAATCCCATTGTAATAGATGAGTTTTCGTCCGAACCCTCATACTTCTTATGAGATTGTCCACTTTGTACACGAAGTGCATCCAGTTTTTGCCGTAACCCTCTCAACTCTCTAGAAGTTTCTATATGGGTGAAATTAATGCTGTATGCCAAGTTACAACCTTTTCAGAGTTCATTTGTATGCTTTTCAAATCTAGGGTCATTTAGCTCAAAATAAATCATTAATGCTGAAAATATCAAATGAATTCAGAAAGGGTTGTGAAAATTAATGATGTGCCTTTGAAGCGCATATTGAACACACAAAAGTATGGAGTTAAAATAAGTTATTAAAATGAAATCCTTTGAAAAGATGAGTTTTCGTCCGAAACCCTCATACTTATTATGAGATTATCCATTGTAGACGAAGTGCATCCAGTTTTTCCGTAACCCTCTCAACTCTCTAGACGTTTATATGGGTGAAATACGATGTCATGCCAATTTACAACCTTTTCAGAGTTCATTTGTACTTTTCAAATTCAGGGTCATTTAGCTCAAAATAAATCATTAAATGGCTGAAAAATATCAAATGAAGTCAGAAGAAAGGGTTGAAAATTGATGATGTGCCTTTGAATGGTGCATATTGAACACACAAAAAGTATGGAGTTAAATAAGTTATTAAAAATGAAATCTCATTGTAATAGATGAGTTTTCGTCCGAAACCCTCATACTTCTTATGAGATTGTCCCACTTTGTACACGAAGTGCATCCAGTTTTGCCGTAACCCTCTCAACTCTGTAGAGGTTGCTATGTGGGTGAAATTATGATGTCATGCCAAGTTACAACCTTTTCAGAGTTCATTTGTACTGCTTTTCAAATGGGTCATTTAGCTCAAAATAAATCATTAAATGCCTGAAAAATATCAAACGAAGTCAGAAAAGGTTGAAAATTGATGATGTGAATTGAATGGTGCATGTTGAACACACAAAAAGTATGGAGTTAAAATAAGTTATTAAAAATGAAATCCCTTTGTAATAGATGAGTTTTCGTCCGAAACCCTCATACTTCTTATGAGATTCTCCACTTTGTACACGAAGTGCATCCAAGTTTTTCCGTAACCCTCTCAACTCTCTAGAAGTTTCTATATGGGTGAAAATCGATGTCATGCCAATTTACAACCTTTTCAGAGTTCATTTGTACTGCTTTTCAAATTCAGGGTCATTTAGCTCAAAAAATCATTAAATGCCTGAAAAATATCAAATGAAGTCAGAAAGGGTTGAAAATTGATGGTGCCTTTGAATGGTGCATATTGAACACACAAAAAGTATGGAGTTAAACTAAGTTATTAAAAAGAAATCTCATTGTAATAGATGAGTTTTCGTCCGAAACCTCATACTTCATATGAGATTGTCCACTTTGTACACGAAGTGCATCCAGTTTTTGCCGTAACCCTCTCAACTCTAGAGGTTGCATGTGGGTGAAATATGATGTCATGCCAAGTTACAACCTTTTCAGAGTTCATTTGTACTGCTTTTCAAATTCAGGGTCATTTAGCTCAAATAAATCATTAAATGCCTGAAAATATCAAATGAAGTCAGAAAGGGTTTGAAAATTGATGATGTGCCTTTGAATGGTGCATATTGAACACACAAAAGTATGGAGTTAAAATAAGTTATTAAAATGAAATCCCATTGTAATAGATGAGTTTTCGTCCGAAACCCTCAGACTTCTTATGAGATGTCCACTTTGTACACAAAGTGCACCAGTTTTTGCCGTAACCCATCTCA
Source organism: Hordeum marinum (assembly GCA_022496015.1). Classification (NCBI taxonomy): domain Eukaryota; kingdom Viridiplantae; phylum Streptophyta; class Magnoliopsida; order Poales; family Poaceae; genus Hordeum; species Hordeum marinum. The sequence goes on along the minus strand of JAAAWK010000247.1, from coordinate 87,695 downwards.
ACTCTCTAGAAATTGTTATGTGGGTGAAATTATGATGTCATGCCAAGTTACAACCTTTTCAGAGTTCATTTGTATGCTTTTCAAATTCAGGGTCATTTAGCTCAAAATAAATCATTAAATGCCTGAAAATATCAAATGAAGTCACAAAGGGTTGAAAATTGATGATGTGCCTTTGAATGGTGCATATTGAACACACAAAAGTATGGAGTTAAAAGAAGTTATTAAAAATAAAATCCCATTGTAATAGATGAGTTTCCGTCCGAAACCCTCATACTTCTTATGAGATTGTCCACGTTGTACACGAAGTGCATCCAGTTTTTGCCGTAACCCTCTCAACTATCTAGAGGTTGCTATGTGGGTGAAATTATGATGTCATGCCAAGTTACAACCTTTTCAGAGTTCATTTGTACTGCTTTTCAAATTCAGGGTCATTTAGCTCAAAATAACTCATTAATGCCTGAAAAAATATCAAATGAAGTCAGAAAGGGTTGAAAAATTGATGATGTGCCTTTGAATGGTGCATATTGAACACACAAAAAGTATGGAGTTAAAATAAGTTATTAAAAATGAAATCCCATTGTAATAGATGAGTTTTCGTGCGAAACCCTCATACTTCTTATGAGATTGTCCACTTTGTACACGAAGTGCATCCAGTTTTTGCCGTAACCATCTCAACTCTCTAGAAATTGCTATGTGGGTGAAATTATGATGTCATACCAAGTTACAACCTTTTCAGAGTTCATTTGTATTGCTTTTCAAATTCAGGGTCATTTAGCTCAAAATAAATCATTAAATGCCTGAAAAATATCAAATGAAGTCACAAAGGGTTGAAATTGATGATGTGCCTTTGAATGGTGCATATTGAACACACAAAAAGTATGGAGTTAAAATAAGTTATTAAAATAAAAGCACATTGTAATAGATGAGTTTCCGTCCGAAACCCTCATACTTCTTATGAGATTGTCCACGTTGTACACGAAGTGCATCCAGTTTTTGCCGTAACCCTCTCAACTCTCCAGAAGTTTCTATATGGTGAAAATACGATTGTCATGCCAATTTACAACCTTTTCAGCGTTCATTTGTACTGCTTTCAAATTCAGGGTCATTTAGCTCAAAACAATCATTAAATGCCTGAAAAATATCAAATGAAGTCAGAAAGGGTTGAAAATTGATGATGTGCCTTTGAATGGTGCATATTGAACACACAAAAAGTATGGAGTTAAGATAAGTTATTAAAAATGAAATCCCTTTGTAATAGATGATTTTTCGTCCGAAACCCTCATACTTCATATGAGATTGTCCACTTTGTGCACGAAGTGCATCCAATTTTTGACGTAACCCTCTAAACTCTCTAGAGGTTGCTATGTGGGTGAAACTATGATGTCATGCCAAGTTACAACCTTTTAAGAGTTCATTGGTACTGCTTTTCAAATTCAGGGTCATTTAGCTCAAAATAAATAATTAAATGCCTGAAAAATATCAAATGAAGTCAGAAAGGGTTCAAAATTGATGATGTGCCTTTGAATGGTGCATATTGAACACACAAAAAGTATGGAGTTAAAATAAGTTATTAAAAATGAAATTTCATTGTAATAGATGAGTTTTCGTCGGAAACCCTCATACTTCTTATGAGATTATCCACTTTGTACACGAAGTGCATCCAGTTTTTGCCGTAACCCTCTCAACTCTGGAGAGGTTGCTATGTGGGTGAAATTATGCTGTCATGCCAAGTTACAACCTTTTCAGAGTTCATTTGTACTACTTTTCAAATTCTGGGTCATTTAGCTCAAAAAATCATTAAATGCCTGAAAAATATCAACGAAGTCAGAAAGGGTTGAAAATTGATGATTTGACTTCAATGGTGCATGTTGAAACACACAAAAGTATGGAGTTAAAATAAGTTATTAAAATGAAATCCCTTTGTAATAGATGAGTTTTCGTCCGAAACCCTCATACTTCTTATGAGATTGTCCACTTTGTACACGAAGTGCATCCAGTTTTTTCTGTAACCCTCTCAACTCTCTAGAAGTTCTATATGGGTGAAATACGATGTCATGCCAATTTACAACCTTTTCAGCGTTCATTTGTACTGCTTTCAAATTTAGGGTCATTTAGCTCAAAACAAATCATTAAATGCCTGAAAAATATCAAATGAAGTCAGAAAGGGTTGAAAATTGATGATGTGCCTTTGAATGGTGCATATTGAACACACAAAAAGTATGGAGTTAAACTAAGTTATTAAAAAAGAAATCTCTTTGTAATAGATGAGTTTTCGTCCGAACCCTCATACTTCATATGAGATTGTCCACTTTGTCCACGAAGTGCATCCAGTTTTTGCCGTAACCCTCTCAACTATCTAGAGGTTGCTTATGTGGGTGAAATTATGATGTCATGCCAAGTTACAACCTTTTCAGAGTTCGTTTGTACTGCTTTTCAAATTCACAGGTCATTTAGCTCAAAATAAATCATTAAATGCGTGAAAATATCAAATGAAGTCAGAAAGTGTTGAAAATTGATGATGTGCCATTGAATGGTGCATATTGAACACACAAAAAGTATGGAGTTAAAATAAGTTATTAAAAATGAAATCCCATTGTAATAGATGAGTTTTCGTTTGGAACCCTCATACTTGTTATGAGATTATCCACTTTGTACACGAAGTGCATCCAGTTTTTGCCGTAACCCTCTCAACTCTGGAGAGGTTGCTATGTGGGTGAAATTATGATGTCATGCCAAGTTACAACCTTTTCAGAGTTCATTTGTACTGCTTTTCAAATTCAGGGTCATTTAGCTCAAAATAAATCATTAAATGCCTGAAAAATATCAAATGAAGTCAGAAAGGGTTGAAAATTGATGATGTGCCTTTGAATGGTGCATATTGAACACACAAAAAGTATGGAGTTAAACTAAGTTATTAAAAAAGAAATCTCTTTGTAATAGATGAGTTTTCGTCCGAAACCCTCATACTTCATATGAGATTGTCCACTTTGTCCACGAAGTGCATCCAGTTTTTGCCGTAACCCTCTCAACTATCTAGAGGTTGCTATGTGGGTGAAATTATGATGTCATGCCAAGTTACAACCTTTTCAGAGTTCATTTGTACTGCTTTTCAAATTCAAGGTCATTTAGCTCAAAATAAATCTTTAAATGCGTGAAAAATATCAAATGAAGTCAGAAAGGGTTGAAAATTGATGATGTGCCATTGAATGGTGCATATTGAACACACAAAAAGTACGGAGTTAAAATAAGTTATTAAAAATGAAATCCCATTGTAATAGATGAGTTTTCGTCCCGAACCCTCATACTTGCTATGAGATTATCCACTTTGTACACGAAGTGCATCCAGTTTTTGCCGTAACCCTCTCAACTCTGGAGAGGTTGCTATGTGGGTGAAACTATGATGTCATGCCAAGTTACAACCTTTTCAGAGTTCATTTGTACTGCTTTTCAAATTCAGGTAATTTAGCTCAAAATAAATCATTAAATGGCTGAAAAATATCAAATGAAGTCAGAAAGGGTTGAAAATTGGTGATGTGCCTTTGAATGGTGCATATTGAACACACAAAAGGTATGGAGTTAAACTAAGTTATTAAAAAAGAAATCTCTTTGTAATAGATGAGTTTTCTTCCGAAACCCTCATACTTCATATGAGATTGTCCACTTTGTCCACGAAGTGCATCCAGTTTTTGCCGTAACCCTCTCAACTATCTAGAGGTTGCTATGTGGGTGAAATTATGATGTCATGCCAAGTTACAACCTTTTCAGAGTTCGTTTGTACTGCTTTTCAAATTCAAGGTCATTTAGCTCAAAATAAATCATTAAACGCGTGAAAAATATCAAATGAAGTCAGAATGGGTTGAAAATTGATGATGTGCCATTGAATGGTGCATATTGAACACACAAAAAGTATGGAGTTAAAATAAGTTATTAAAAATGAAATCCCATTGTAATAGATGAGTTTTCGTCCGGAACCCTCATACTTGTTATGAGATTATCAACTTTGTACACGAAGTGCATCCAGTTTTTGCCGTAACCCTCTCAACTCTGGAGAGGTTGCTATGTGGGTGAAATTATGATGTCATGCCAAGTTACAACCTTTTCAGAGTTATTTGTAGTGCTTTTCAAATTCAGGGTCATTTAGCTCAAAATAAATCATTAAATGCCTGAAAAATATCAAACGAAGTCAGAAAAGGTTGAAAATTGATGATGTGAATTTCAATGGTGCATGTTGAACACACAAAAAGTATGGAGTTAAAATAAGTTATTAAAAATGAAATCCCTTTGTAATCGATGAGTTTTCGTCCGAAACCCTCATACTTCTTATGAGATTCTCCACTTTGTACACGAAGTGCATCCAATTTTTTCCGTAACCCTCTCAACTCTCTAGAAGTTTCTATATGGGTGAAAATACGATGTCATGCCAATTTACAACCTTTTCAGCGTTCATTTGTACTGCTTTTTAAATTCAGGGTCATTTAGCTCAAAACAAATCATTAAATGCCTGAAAAATATCAAATGAAGTCAGAAAGGGTTGAAAATTGATGATGTGCCTTTGAATGGTGCATATTGAACACACAAAAAGTATGGTGTTAAACTAAGTTATTAAAAAAGAAATCTCTTTCTAATAGATGAGTTTTCGTCCGAAACCCTCATACTTCATATGAGATTGTCCACTTTGTCCACGAACTGCATCCAGTTTTTGCCGTAACCCTCTCAACTATCTAGAGGTTGCTATGTTGGTGAAATTATGATGTCATGCCAAGTGACAACCTTTTCAGAGTTCATTTGTACTGCTTTTCAAATTCAGGGTCATTTAGCTCAAAATAAATCATTAAATGCCTGAAAAATATCAAATGAAGTCAGAAAGGGTTGAAAATTGATGATGTGCCTTTGAATGGTGCATATTGAACACACAAAAGTATGGAGTTAAAATAAGTTATTAAAAATGAAATCCCATTGTAATAGATGAGTTTTCGTCCGAAACCCTCAGACTTCTTATGAGATTGTCCACTTTGTACACAAAGTGCATCCAGTTTTTGCCGTAACCATCTCAACTCTCTAGAAATTGCTATGTGGGTGAAATTATGATGTCATGCCAAGTTACAACCTTTTCAGAGTTCATTTGTATTGCTTTTCAAATTCAGGGTCATTTAGCTCAAAATAAATCATTAAATGCCTGAAAAATATCAAATGAAGTCACAAAGGGTTGAAAATTGATGATGTGCCTTTGAATGGTGCATATTGAACACACAAAAAGTATGGAGTTAAAAGAAGTTATTAAAAATAAAATCCCATTGTAATAGATGAGTTTCCGTCCGAAACCCTCATACTTCTTATGAGATTGTCCACGTTGTACACGAAGTGCATCCAGTTTTTGCCGTAACCCTCTCAACTATCTAGAGGTTGCTATGTGGGTGAAATTATGATGTCATGCCAAGTTACAACCTTTTCAGAGTTCATTTGTACTGCTTTTCAAATTCAGGGTCATTTAGCTCAAAATAACTCATTAAATGCCTGAAAAATATCAAATGAAGTCAGAAAGGGTTGAAAATTGATGATGTGCCTTTGAATGGTGCATATTGAACACACAAAAAGTATGGAGTTAAAATAAGTTATTAAAAATGAAATCCCATTGTAATAGATGAGTTTTCGTGCGAAACCCTCATACTTCTTATGAGATTGTCCACTTTGTACACGAAGTGCATCCAGTTTTTGCCGTAACCATCTCAACTCTCTAGAAATTGCTATGTGGGTGAAATTATGATGTCATACCAAGTTACAACCTTTTCAGAGTTCATTTGTATTGCTTTTCAAATTCAGGGTCATTTAGCTCAAAATAAATCATTAAATGCCTGAAAAATATCAAATGAAGTCACAAAGGGTTGAAAATTGATGATGTGCCTTTGAATGGTGCATATTGAACACACAAAAAGTATGGAGTTAAAATAAGTTATTAAAAATAAAAGCACATTGTAATAGATGAGTTTCCGTCCGAAACCCTCATACTTCTTATGAGATTGTCCACGTTGTACACGAAGTGCATCCAGTTTTTGCCGTAACCCTCTCAACTCTCCATAAGTTTCTATATGGGTGAAAATACGATGTCATGCCAATTTACAACCTTTTCAGCGTTCATTTGTACTGCTTTTCAAATTCAGGGTCATTTAGCTCAAAACAAATCATTAAATGCCTGAAAAATATCAAATGAAGTCAGAAAGGGTTGAAAATTGATGATGTGCCTTTGAATGGTGCATATTGAACACACAAAAAGTATGGAGTTAAGATAAGTTATTAAAAATGAAATCCCTTTGTAATAGATGATTTTTCGTCCGAAACCCTCATACTTCATATGAGATTGTCCACTTTGTGCACGAAGTGCATCCAATTTTTGACGTAACCCTCTAAACTCTCTAGAGGTTGCTATGTGGGTGAAACTATGATGTCATGCCAAGTTACAACCTTTTAAGAGTTCATTGGTACTGCTTTTCAAATTCAGGGTCATTTAGCTCAAAATAAATAATTAAATGCCTGAAAAATATCAAATGAAGTCAGAAAGGGTTGAAAATTGATGATGTGCCTTTGAATGGTGCATATTGAACACACAAAAAGTATGGAGTTAAAATAAGTTATTAAAAATGAAATTTCATTGTAATAGATGAGTTTTCGTCGGAAACCCTCATACTTCTTATGAGATTATCCACTTTGTACACGAAGTGCATCCAGTTTTTGCCGTAACCCTCTCAACTCTGGAGAGGTTGCTATGTGGGTGAAATTATGCTGTCATGCCAAGTTACAACCTTTTCAGAGTTCATTTGTACTACTTTTCAAATTCTGGGTCATTTAGCTCAAAATAAATCATTAAATGCCTGAAAAATATCAAACGAAGTCAGAAAGGGTTGAAAATTGATGATTTGACTTTCAATGGTGCATGTTGAACACACAAAAAGTATGGAGTTAAAATAAGTTATTAAAAATGAAATCCCTTTGTAATAGATGAGTTTTCGTCCGAAACCCTCATACTTCTTATGAGATTGTCCACTTTGTACACGAAGTGCATCCAGTTTTTTCTGTAACCCTCTCAACTCTCTAGAAGTTTCTATATGGGTGAAAATACGATGTCTGCCAATTTACAACCTTTTCAGCGTTCATTTGTACTGCTTTTCAAATTTAGGGTCATTTAGCTCAAAACAAATCATTAAATGCCTGAAAAATATCAAATGAAGTCAGAAAGGGTTGAAAATTGATGATGTGCCTTTGAATGGTGCATATTGAACACACAAAAAGTATGGAGTTAAACTAAGTTATTAAAAAAGAAATCTCTTTGTAATAGATGAGTTTTCGTCCGAAACCCTCATACTTCATATGAGATTGTCCACTTTGTCCACGAAGTGCATCCAGTTTTTGCCGTAACCCTCTCAACTATCTAGAGGTTGCTATGTGGGTGAAATTATGATGTCATGCCAAGTTACAACCTTTTCAGAGTTCGTTTGTACTGCTTTTCAAATTCAAGGTCATTTAGCTCAAAATAAATCATTAAATGCGTGAAAAATATCAAATGAAGTCAGAAAGTGTTGAAAATTGATGATGTGCCATTGAATGGTGCATATTGAACACACAAAAAGTATGGAGTTAAAATAAGTTATTAAAAATGAAATCCCATTGTAATAGATGAGTTTTCGTTCGGAACCCTCATACTTGTTATGAGATTATCCACTTTGTACACGAAGTGCATCCAGTTTTTGCCGTAACCCTCTCAACTCTGGAGAGGTTGCTATGTGGGTGAAATTATGATGTCATGCCAAGTTACAACCTTTTCAGAGTTCATTTGTACTGCTTTTCAAATTCAGGGTCATTTAGCTCAAAATAAATCATTAAATGCCTGAAAAATATCAAATGAAGTCAGAAAGGGTTGAAAATTGATGATGTGCCTTTGAATGGTGCATATTGAACACACAAAAAGTATGGAGTTAAACTAAGTTATTAAAAAAGAAATCTCTTTGTAATAGATGAGTTTTCGTCCGAAACCCTCATACTTCATATGAGATTGTCCACTTTGTCCACGAAGTGCATCCAGTTTTTGCCGTAACCCTCTCAACTATCTAGAGGTTGCTATGTGGGTGAAATTATGATGTCATGCCAAGTTACAACCTTTTCAGAGTTCATTTGTACTGCTTTTCAAATTCAAGGTCATTTAGCTCAAAATAAATCTTTAAATGCGTGAAAAATATCAAATGAAGTCAGAAAGGGTTGAAAATTGATGATGTGCCATTGAATGGTGCATATTGAACACACAAAAAGTACGGAGTTAAAATAAGTTATTAAAAATGAAATCCCATTGTAATAGATGAGTTTTCGTCCCGAACCCTCATACTTGCTATGAGATTATCCACTTTGTACACGAAGTGCATCCAGTTTTTGCCGTAACCCTCTCAACTCTGGAGAGGTTGCTATGTGGGTGAAACTATGATGTCATGCCAAGTTACAACCTTTTCAGAGTTCATTTGTACTGCTTTTCAAATTCAGGTAATTTAGCTCAAAATAAATCATTAAATGGCTGAAAAATATCAAATGAAGTCAGAAAGGGTTGAAAATTGGTGATGTGCCTTTGAATGGTGCATATTGAACACACAAAAGGTATGGAGTTAAACTAAGTTATTAAAAAAGAAATCTCTTTGTAATAGATGAGTTTTCTTCCGAAACCCTCATACTTCATATGAGATTGTCCACTTTGTCCACGAAGTGCATCCAGTTTTTGCCGTAACCCTCTCAACTATCTAGAGGTTGCTATGTGGGTGAAATTATGATGTCATGCCAAGTTACAACCTTTTCAGAGTTCGTTTGTACTGCTTTTCAAATTCAAGGTCATTTAGCTCAAAATAAATCATTAAACGCGTGAAAAATATCAAATGAAGTCAGAATGGGTTGAAAATTGATGATGTGCCATTGAATGGTGCATATTGAACACACAAAAAGTATGGAGTTAAAATAAGTTATTAAAAATGAAATCCCATTGTAATAGATGAGTTTTCGTCCGGAACCCTCATACTTGTTATGAGATTATCAACTTTGTACACGAAGTGCATCCAGTTTTTGCCGTAACCCTCTCAACTTTGGAGAGGTTGCTATGTGGGTGAAATTATGATGTCATGCCAAGTTACAACCTTTTCAGAGTTATTTGTAGTGCTTTTCAAATTCAGGGTCATTTAGCTCAAAATAAATCATTAAATGCCTGAAAAATATCAAATGAAGTCAGAAAGGGTTGAAAATTGATGATGTGCCTTTGAATGGTGCATATTGAACACACAAAAAGTATGGAGTTAAACTAAGTTATTAAAAAAGAAATCTCTTTGTAATAGATGAGTTTTCGTCCGAAACCCTCATACTTCATATGAGATTGTCCACTTTGTCCACGAAGTGCATCCAGTTTTTGCCGTAACCCTCTCAACTATCTAGAGGTTGCTATGTGGGTGAAATTATGATGTCATGCCAAGTTACAACCTTTTCAGAGTTCGTTTGTACTGCTTTTCAAATTCAAGGTCATTTAGCTCAAAATAAATCATTAAATGCGTGAAAAATATCAAATGAAGTCAGAAAGGGTTGAAAATTGATGATGTGACATTGAATGGTGCATATTGAACACACAAAAAGTATGGAGTTAAAATAAGTTATTAAAAATGAAATCCCATTGTAATAGATGAGTTTTCGTCCGGAACCCTCATACTCTTTATGAGATTATCCGCTTTGTACACGAAGTGCATCCAGTTTTTGCCGTAACGCTCTCAACTCTGGAGAGGTTGCTATGTGGGTGAAACTATGATGTCATGCCAAGTTACAACCTTTTCAGAGTTCATTTGTACTGCTTTTCAAATTCAGGGTCATTTAGCTCAAAACAAATCATTAAATGCCTGAAAAATATCAAATGAAGTCAGAAAGGGTTGAAAATTGATGATGTGCCTTTGAATGGTGCATATTGAACACACAAAAAGTATGGAGTTAAACTAGTTATTAAAAAAGAAATCTCTTTGTAATAGATGAGTTTTCGTCCGAAACCCTCATACTTCATATGAGATTGTCCACTTTGTCCACGAAGTGCATCCAGTTTTTGCCGTAACCCTCTCAACTATCTAGAGGTTGCTATGTGGGTGAAATTATGATGTCATGCCAAGTTACAACCTTTTCAGAGTTCGTTTGTACTGCTTTTCAAATTCAAGGTCATTTAGCTCAAAATAAATCATTAAATGCGTGAAAAATATCAAATGAAGTCAGAAAGGGTTGAAAATTGATGATGTGCCATTTAATGGTGCATATTGAACACACAAAAAGTATGGAGTTAAAATAAGTTATTAAAAATGAAATCCCATTGTAATAGATGAGTTTTCGTCCGGAACCCTCATACTTGTTATGAGATTATCCGCTTTGTATACGAAGTGCATCCAGTTTTTGCCGTAACCCTCTCAACTATGGAGAGGTTGCTATGTGGGTGAAACTATGATGTCATGCCAAGTTACAACCTTTTCAGAGTTCATTTGTACTGCTTTTCAAATTCAGGGTCATTTAGCTCAAAATAAATCATTAAATGCCTGAAAAATATCAAATGAAGTCAGAAAGGGTTGAAAATTGATGATGTGCCTTTTAATGGTGCATATTGAACACACAAAAAGTATGGAGTTAAACTAAGTTATTAAAAAAGAAATCTCTTTGTAATAGATGAGTTTTCGTCCGAAACCCTCATACTTCATATGAGATTGTCCACTTTGTCCATGAAGTGCATCCAGTTTTTGCCGTAACCCTCTCAACTATCTAGAGGTTGCTATGTGGGTGAAATTATGATGTCATGCCAAGTTACAACCTTTTCAGAGTTCGTTTGTACTGCTTTTCAAATTCAAGGTCATTTAGCTCAAAATAAATCATTAAATGCGTGAAAAATATCAAATGAAGTCAGAAAGGGTTGAAAATTGATGATGTGCCATTGAATGGTGCATATTGAACACACAAAAAGTATGGAGTTAAAACAAGTTATTAAAAATGAAATCCCATTGTAATAGATGAGTTTTCGTCCGGAACCCTCATACTTGTTATGAGATTATCCACTTTGTACACGAAGTGCATCCAGTTTTTGCCGTAACCCTCTCAACTCTGGAGAGGTTGCTATGTGGGTGAAATTATGATGTCATGCCAAGTTACAACCTTTTCAGAGTTCATTTGTACTGCTTTTAAAATTCAGGGTCATTTAGCTCAAAATAAATCATTAAACGCCTGAAAAATATCAAATGAAGTCAGAAAGGGTTGAAAATTGATGATGTGCCTTTTAATGGTGCATATTGAACACACAAAAAGTATGGAGTTAAACTAAGTTATTAAAAAAGAAATCTCTTTGTAATAGATGAGTTTTCGTCCGAAACGCTCATACTTCATATGAGATTGTCCACTTTGTCCACGAAGTGCATCCAGTTTTTGCCGTAACCCTCTCAACTATCTAGAGGTTGCTATGTGGGTGAAATTATGATGTCATGCCAAGTTACAACCTTTTCAGAGTTCGTTTGTACTGCTTTTCAAATTCAAGGTCATTTAGCTCAAAATAAATCATTAAATGCGTGAAAAATATCAAATGAAGTCAGAAAGGGTTGAAAATTGATGATGTGCCATTGAATGGTGCATATTGAACACACAAAAAGTATGGAGTTAAAATAAGTTATTCAAAATGAAATCCCATTGTAATAGATGAGTTTTCGTCCGGAACCCTCATACTTGTTATGAGATTATCCACTTTGTACACGAAGTGCATCCAGTTTTTGCCGTAACCCTCTCAACTCTGGAGAGGTTGCTATGTGGGTGAAACTATGATGTCATGCCAAGTTACAACCTTTTCAGAGTTCATTTGTACTGCTTTTAAAATTCAGGGTCATTTAGCTCAAAATAAATCATTAAATGCCTGAAAAATATCAAATGAAGTCAGAAAGGGTTGAAAATTGATGATGTGCCATTTAATGGTGCATATTGAAGACACAAAAAGTATGGAGTTAAACTAAGTTATTAAAAAAGAAATCTCTTTGTAATAGATGAGTTTTCGTCCGAAACCCTCATACTTCATATGAGATTGTCCACTTTGTCCACGAAGTGCATCCAGTTTTTGCCGTAACCCTCTCAACTATCTAGAGGTTGCTATGTGGGTGAAATTATGATGTCATGCCAAGTTACAACCTTTTGAGAGTTCGTTTGTACTGCTTTTCAAATTCAAGGTCATTTAGCTCAAAATAAATCATTAAATGCGTGAAAAATATCAAATGAAGTCAGAAAGGGTTGAAAATTGATGATGTGCCATTTAATGGAGTTAAAATAAGTTATTAAAAATGAAATCCCTTTGTAATAGATGAGTTTTCGTCCGGAACCCTCATACTTCTTATGAGATTGTCCACTTTGTACACGAAGTGCATCCAGTTTTTTCCGTAACCCTCTCAACGCTCTAGAAGTTTCTAAATGGGTGAAATTAAGATGTCATGCCAAGTTACAACCTTTTCAGAGTTCGTTTGTACTGCTTTTCAAATTCAAGGTCATTTAGCTCAAAATAAATCATTAAATGCGCGAAAAATATCAAATGAAGTCAGAAAGGGTTGAAAATTGATGATGTGCCATTGAATGGTGCGTATTGAACAGACAAAAAGTATGGAGTTAAAATAAGTTATTAAAAATGAAATCCCATTGTAATAGATGAGTTTTCGTCCGGAACCCTCATACTTGTTACGAGATTATCCGCTTTGTACACGAAGTGCATCCAGTTTTTGCCGTAACCCTCTCAACTATGGAGAGGTTGCTATGTGGGTGAAACTATGATGTCATGCCAAGTTACAACCTTTTCAGAGTTCATTTGTACTGCTTTTCAAATTCAGGGTCATTTAGCTCAAAATAAATCATTAAATGCCTGAAAAATATCAAATGAAGTCAGAAAGGGTTGAAAATTGATGATGTGCCTTTTAATGGTGCATATTGAACACACAAAAAGTATGGAGTTAAACTAAGTTATTAAAAAAGAAATCTCTTTGTAATAGATGAGTTTTCGTCCGAAACCCTCATACTTCATATGAGATTGTCCACTTTGTCCACGAAGTGCATCCAGTTTTTGCCGTAACCCTCTCAACTATCTAGAGGTTGCTATGTGGGTGAAATTATGATGTCATGCCAAGTTACAACCTTTTCAGAGTTCGTTTGTACTGCTTTTCAAATTCAAGGTCATTTAGCTCAAAATAAATCATTAAATGCGTGAAAAATATCAAATGAAGTCAGAAAGGGTTGAAAATTGATGATGTGCCATTGAATGGTGCATATTGAACACACAAAAAGTATGGAGTTAAAATAAGTTATTAAAAATGAAATCCCATTGTAATAGATGAGTTTTCGTCTGGAACCCTCATACTTGTTATGAGATTATCCACTTTGTACACGAAGTGCATCCATTTTTTGCCGTAACCCTCTCAACTCTAGAGAGGTTGCTATGTGGGTGAAATTATGATGTCATGCCAAGTTACAACCTTTTCAGAGTTCATTTGTACTGCTTTTCAAATTCAGGGTCATTTAGCTCAAAATAAATCATTAAATGCCTGAAAAATATCAAATGAAGTCAGAAAGGGTTGAAAATTGATGATGTGCCTTTGAATGGTGCATATTGAACACACAAAAAGTATGGAGTTAAACTAAGTTATTAAAAAAGAAATCTCTTTGTAATAGATGAGTTTTCGTCCGAAACCCTCATACTTCATATGAGATTGTCCACTTTGTCCACGAAGTGCATCCAGTTTTTGCCGTAACCCTCTCAACTATCTAGAGGTTGCTATGTGGGTGAAATTATGATGTCATGCCAAGTTACAACCTTTTCAGAGTTCGTTTGTACTGCTTTTCAAATTCAAGGTCATTTAGCTCAAAATAAATCATTAAATGCGTGAAAAATATCAAATGAAGTCAGAAAGGGTTGAAAATTGATGATGTGCCATTGAATGGTGCATATTGAACACACAAAAAGTATGGAGTTAAAACAAGTTATTAAAATGAAATCCCATTGTAATAGATGAGTTTTCGTCCGGAACCCTCATACTTGTTATGAGATTATCCACTTTGTACACGAAGTGCATCCAGTTTTTGCCATAACCCTCTCAACTCTGGAGAGGTTGCTATGTGGGTGAAATTATGATGTCATGCCAAGTTACAACCTTTTCAGAGTTCATTTGTACTGCTTTTAAAATTCAGGGTCATTTAGCTCAAAATAAATCATTAAACGCCTGAAAAATATCAAATGAAGTCAGAAAGGGTTGAAAATTGATGATGTGCCTTTTAATGGTGCATATTGAACACACAAAAAGTATGGAGTTAAACTAAGTTATTAAAAAAGAAATCTCTTTGTAATAGATGAGTTTTCGTCCGAAACCCTCATACTTCATATGAGATTGTCCACTTTGTCCACGAAGTGCATCCAGTTTTTGTCGTAACCCTCTCAACTATCTAGAGGTTTCTATGTGGGTGAAATTATGATGTCATGCCAAGTTACAACCTTTTCAGAGTTCGTTTGTACTGCTTTTCAAATTCAAGGTCATTTAGCTCAAAATAAATCATTAAATGCGTGAAAAATATCAAATGAAGTCAGAAAGAGTTGAAAATTGATGAGGTGCCATTGAATGGTGCATATTGAACACACAAAAAGTATGGAGTTAAAATAAGTTATTCAAAATGAAATCCCATTGTAATAGATGAGTTTTCGTCCGGAACCCTCATACTTGTTATGAGATTATCCACTTTGTACACGAAGTGCATCCAGTTTTTGCCGTAACCCTCTCAACTCTGGAGAGGTTGCTATGTGGGTGAAACTATGATGTCATGCCAAGTTACAACCTTTTCAGAGTTCATTTGTACTGCTTTTAAAATTCAGGGTCATTTAGCTCAAAATAAATCATTAAATGCCTGAAAAATATCAAATGAAGTCAGAAAGGGTTGAAAATTGATGATGTGCCATTTAATGGTGCATATTGAACACACAAAAAGTATGGAGTTAAACTAAGTTATTAAAAAAGAAATCTCTTTGTAATAGATGAGTTTTCGTCCGAAACCCTCATACTTCATATGAGATTGTCCACTTTGTCCACGAAGTGCATCCAGTTTTTGCCGTAACCCTCTCAACTATCTAGAGGTTGCTATGTGGGTGAAATTATGATGTCATGCCAAGTTACAACCTTTTGAGAGTTCGTTTGTACTGCTTTTCAAATTCAAGGTCATTTAGCTCAAAATAAATCATTAAATGCGTGAAAAATATCAAATGAAGTCAGAAAGGGTTGAAAATTGATGATGTGCCATTTAATGGAGTTAAAATAAGTTATTAAAAATGAAATCCCTTTGTAATAGATGAGTTTCGTCCGAAACCCTCATACTTCTTATGAGATTGTCCACTTTGTACACGAAGTGCATCCAGTTTTTTCCGTAACCCTCTCAACTCTCTAGAAGTTTCTAAATGGGTGAAATTAAGATGTCATGCCAAGTTACAACCTTTTCAGAGTTCGTTTGTACTGCTTTTCAAATTCAAGGTCATTTAGCTCAAAATAAATCATTAAATGCGCGAAAAATATCAAATGAAGTCAGAAAGGGTTGAAAATTGATGATGTGCCATTGAATGGTGCGTATTGAACAGACAAAAAGTATGGAGTTAAAATAAGTTATTAAAAATGAAATCCCATTGTAATAGATGAGTTTTCGTCCGGAACCCTCATACTTGTTACGAGATTATCCGCTTTGTACACGAAGTGCATCCAGTTTTTGCCGTAACCCTCTCAACTATGGAGAGGTTGCTATGTGGGTGAAACTATGATGTCATGCCAAGTTACAACCTTTTCAGAGTTCATTTGTACTGCTTTTCAAATTCAGGGTCATTTAGCTCAAAATAAATCATTAAATGCCTGAAAAATATCAAATGAAGTCAGAAAGGGTTGAAAATTGATGATGTGCCTTTTAATGGTGCATATTGAACACACAAAAAGTATGGAGTTAAACTAAGTTATTAAAAAAGAAATCTCTTTGTAATAGATGAGTTTTCGTCCGAAACCCTCATACTTCATATGAGATTGTCCACTTTGTCCACGAAGTGCATCCAGTTTTTGCCGTAACCCTCTCAACTATCTAGAGGTTGCTATGTGGGTGAAATTATGATGTCATGCCAAGTTACAACCTTTTCAGAGTTCGTTTGTACTGCTTTTCAAATTCAAGGTCATTTAGCTCAAAATAAATCATTAAATGCGTGAAAAATATCAAATGAAGTCAGAAAGGGTTGAAAATTGATGATGTGCCATTGAATGGTGCATATTGAACACACAAAAAGTATGGAGTTAAAATAAGTTATTAAAAATGAAATCCCATTGTAATAGATGAGTTTTCGTCTGGAACCCTCATACTTGTTATGAGATTATCCACTTTGTACACGAAGTGCATCCATTTTTTGCCGTAACCCTCTCAACTCTAGAGAGGTTGCTATGTGGGTGAAATTATGATGTCATGCCAAGTTACAACCTTTTCAGAGTTCATTTGTACTGCTTTTCAAATTCAGGGTCATTTAGCTCAAAATAAATCATTAAATGCCTGAAAAATATCAAATGAAGTCAGAAAGGGTTGAAAATTGATGATGTGCCTTTGAATGGTGCATATTGAACACACAAAAAGTATGGAGTTAAACTAAGTTATTAAAAAAGAAATCTCTTTGTAATAGATGAGTTTTCGTCCGAAACCCTCATACTTCATATGAGATTGTCCACTTTGTCCACGAAGTGCATCCAGTTTTTGCCGTAACCCTCTCAACTATCTAGAGGTTGCTATGTGGGTGAAATTATGATGTCATGCCAAGTTACAACCTTTTCAGAGTTCGTTTGTACTGCTTTTCAAATTCAGGCTCATTTAGCTCAAAATAAATCATTAAATGCCTGAAAAATATCAAATGAAGTCACAAAGGGTTGAAAATTGATGAGGTGCCTTTGAATGGTGCATATTGAACACACAAAAAGTATGGAGTTAAAATAAGTTATTAAAAATAAAATCCCATTGTAATAGATGAGTTTCCGTCCGAAACCCTCATACTTCTTCTGAGATTGTCCACGTTGTACACGAAGTGCATCCAGTTTTTGCCGTAACCCTCTCAACTCTCTAGAAGTTTCTATATGGGTGAAAATACAATGTTTGCCAATTTACAACCTTTTCAGCGTTCATTTGTACTGCTTTTCAAATTTAGGGTCATTTAGCTCAAAACAAATCATTAAATGCCTGAAAAATATCAAATGAAGTCAGAAAGGGTTGAAAATTGATGATGTGCCTTTGAATGGTGCATATTGAACACACAAAAAGTATGGAGTTAAACTAAGTTACTAAAAAAGAAATCTCTTTGTAATAGATGAGTTTTCGTCCGAAACCCTCATACTTCATATGAGATTGTCCACTTTGTCCACGAAGTTCATCCAGTTTTTGCCGTAACCCTCTCAACTATCTAGAGGTTGCTATGTGGGTGAAATTATGATGTCATGCCAAGTTACAACCTTTTCAGAGTTCGTTTGTACTGCTTTTCAAATTCAAGGTCATTTAGCTCAAAATAAATCATTAAATGCGTGAAAAATATCAAATGAAGTGAGAAAGGGTTGAAAATTGATGATGTGCCATTGAATGGTGCATATTGAACACACAAAAAGTATGGAGTTAAAATAAGTTATTAAAAATGAAATCCCATTGTAATAGATGAGTTTTCGTCCGGAACCCTCATACTTGTAATGAGATTATCCACTTTGTACACGAAGTGCAGCCAGTTTTTGCCGTAACCCTCTCAACTCTGGAGAGGTTGCTATGTGGGTGAAATTATGATGTCATGCCAAGTTACAACCTTTTCAGAGTTCATTTGTACTGCTTTTCAAATTCAGGGTCATTTAGCTCAAAATAAATCATTAAATGCCTGAAAAATATCAAACGAAGTCAGAAAGGGTTGAAAATTGATGATGTGCCTTTCAATGGTGCATATTGAACACACAAAAAGTATGGAGTTAAACTAAGTTATTAAAAAAGAAATCTCTTTGTAATAGATGAGTTTTCGTCCGAAACCCTCATACTTCATATCAGATTGTCCACTTTGTCCACGAAGTGCATCCAGTTTTTGCCGTAACCCTCTCAACTATCTAGAGGTTGCTATGTGGGTGAAATTATGATGTCATGCCAAGTTACAACCTTTTCAGAGTTCGTTTGTACTGCTTTTCAAATTCAAGGTCATTTAGCTCAAAATAAATCATTAAATGCGTGAAAAATATCAAATGAAGTCACAAAGGGTTGAAAATTGATGATGTGCCATGGAATGGTGCATATTGAACACACAAAAATTATGGAGTTAAAATAAGTTATTAAAAATGAAATCCCATTGTAATAGATGAGTTTTCGTCCGGAACCCTCATACTTGTTATGAGATTATCCCCTTTGTACACGAAGTGCATCCAGTTTTTGCCGTAACCCTCTCAACTCTGGAGAGGTTGCTATGTGGGTGAAACTATGATGTCATGCCAAGTTACAACCTTTTCATAGTTCATTTGTACTGCTTTTCAAATTCAGGGTCATTTAGCTCAAAATAAATCATTAAATGCCTGAAAAATATCAAATGAAGTCAGAAAGGGTTGAAAATTGATGATGTGCCTTTGAATGGTGCATATTGAACACACAAAAAGTATGGAGTTAAACTAAGTTATTAAAAAAGAAATCTCTTTGTAATAGATGAGTTTTCGTCCGAAACCCTCATACTTCATATGAGATTGTCCACTTTGTCCACGAAGTGCATCCAGTTTTTGCCGTAACCCTCTCAACTATCTAGAGGTTGCTATGTGGGTGAAATTATGATGTCATGCCAAGTTACAACCTTTTCAGAGTTCGTTTGTACTGCTTTTCAAATTCAAGGTCATTTAGCTCAAAATAAATCATTAAATGCGTGAAAAATATCAAATGAAGTCAGAAAGGGTTGAAAATTGATGATGTGCCATTGAATGGTGCATATTGAACACACAAAAAGTATGGAGTTAAAATAAGTTATTAAAAATGAAATCCCACTGTAATAGATGAGTTTTCGTCCGGAACACTCATACTTGTTATGAGATTATCCACTTTGTACACGAAGTGCATCCAGTTTTTGCTGTAACCCTCTCAACTCTGGAGAGGTTGCTATGTGGGTGAAATGATGATGTCATGCCAAGTTACAACCTTTTCAGAGTTCATTTGTACTTCTTTTCAAATTCAGGGTCATTTAGCTCAAAATAAATCATTAAATGCCTGAAAAATATCAAATGAAGTCAGAAAGGGTTGAAAATTGATGATGTGCCTTTGAATGGTGCATCTTGAACACACAAAAAGTATGGAGTTAAAATAAGTTATTAAAAATGAAATCCCATTGTAATAGATGAGTTTTCGTCCGAAACCCTCATACTTCTTATGAGATTGTCCACTTTGTACACGAAGTGCATCTAGTTTTTGCCGTAACCATCTCAACTCTCTAGAACTTGCTATGTGGATGAAATTATGATGTCATGCCAAGTTACAACCTTTTCAGAGTTCATTTGTATTGCTTTTCAAATTCAGGGTCATTTAGCTCAAAATAAATCATTAAATGCCTGAAAAATAACAAATGAAGTCACAAAGGGTTGAAAATTGATGATGCGCCTTTGAATGGTGCATATTGAACACACAAAAGGTATGGAGTTAAAATAAGTTATTAAAAATAAAATCCCATTGTAATAGATGAGTTTCCGTCCGAAACCCTCATACTTCTTATGAGATTGTCCACGTTGTACACGAAATGCATCCAGTTTTTGCCGTAACCCTCTCAACTCTCTACAAGTTTCTATATGGGTGAAAATATGATGTCATGCCAATTTACAACCTTTTCAGCGTTCATTTGTACTGCTTTTCAAATTCAGGGTCATTTAGCTCAAAATAAATCATTAAATGCCTGAAAAATATCAAATGAAGTCAGAAAGGGTTGAAAATTGATGATGTGCCTTTGAATGGTGCATATTGAACACACAAAAAGTATGGAGTTAAGATAAGTTATAAAAAATGAAATCACTTTGTAATAGATGATTTTTCGTTCGAAACCCTCATACTTCATATGAGATTATCCACTTTGTACACGAAGTGCATCCAGTTTTTGACGTAACCCTCTAAACTCTCTAGAGCTTGCTATGTGGGCGAAACTATGATGTCATGCCATGTTACAACCTTTTAAGAGTTCATTGGTACTGCTTTTCAAATTCAGGGTCATTTAGCTCAAAATAAATAATTAAATGCCTGAAAAATATCAAATGAAGTCAGAAAGGGTTGAAAATTGATGATGTGCCTTTGAATGGCGCATATTGAACACACAAAAAGTATGGAGTTAAAATAAGTTATTACAAATGAAATCTCATTGTAATAGATGAGTTTTCGTCCGGAACCCTCATACTTGTTATGAGATTATCCACTTTGTACACGAAGTGCAGCCAGTTTTTGCCGTAACCCTCTCAACTCTGGAGAGGTTGCTATGTGGGTGAAATTATGATGTCATGCCAAGTTACAACCTTTTCAGCGTTCATTTGAACTGCTTTTCAAATTCAGGGTCATTTAGCTCAAAATAAATCATTAAATGCCTGAAAAATATCAAATGAAGTCAGAAAGGGTTGAAAATTGATGATGTGCCTTTGAATGGTGTATATTGAACACACAAAAAGTATGGAGTTAAAATAAGTTATTAAAAATGAAATCCCATTGTAATAGATGAGTTTTCGTCCGAAACCCTCATACTTCTTATGAGATTGTCCACTTTGTACACGAAGTGCATCCAGTTTTTTCCGTAACCATCTCAACTCTCTAGAAATTGCTATGTGGGTGAAATTATGATGTCATGCCAAGTTACAACCTTTTCAGAGTTCATTTGTATTGCTTTTCAAATTCAGGGTCATTTAGCTCAAAATAAATCATTAAATGCCTGAAAAATATCAAATGAAGTCAAAAAGGGTTGAAAATTGATGATGTGCCTTTGAATGGTGCATATTGAACACACGAAAAGTATTGAGTTAAAATAAGTTATTAAAAATAAAATCCCATTGTAATAGATGAGTTTCCGTCTGACACTCTCATACTTCTTATGAGATTGTCCACGTTGTACACGAAGTGCATCCAGTTTTTGCCGTAACCCTCTCAACTCTCTAGAAGTTTCTATATGGGTGAAAATACGATGTCATGCCAATTTACAACCTTTTCAGCGTTCATTTGTACTGCTTTTCCAATTCAGGGTCATTTAGCTCAAAACAAATCATTAAATGCCTGAAAAATATCAAATGAAGTCAGAAAGGGTTGAAAATTGATGATGTGCCTTTGAATGGTGCATATTGAACACACAAAAAGTATGGAGTTAAGATAAGTTATTAAAAATGAAATACCTTTGTAATAGATGAGTTTTCGTCCGAAACCCTCATACTTCATATGAGATTGTCCACTTTGTACACGAAGTGCATCCAGTTTTTGACGTAACCCTCTAAACTCTCTAGAGGTTGCTATGTGGGTGAAACTATGATGTCATGCCAAGTTACAACCTTTTAAGAGTTCATTGGTACTGCTTTTCAAATTCAGGGTCATTTAGCTCAAAATAAATCATTAAATGCCGGAAAAATATCAAATGAAGTCAGAAAGGGTTGAAAATTGATGATGTGCCTTTGAACGGTGCATATTGAACACACAAAAAGTATGGAGTTAAGATAAGTTATTAAAAATGAAATCCCTAAGTAATAGATGATTTTTCGTCCGAAACCCTCATACTTCATATGAGATTATCCACTTTGTACACGAAGTGCATCCAGTTTTTGACGTAACCCTCTAAACTCTCTAGAGCTTGCTATGTGGGCGAAACTATGATGTCATGCCATGTTACAACCTTTTAAGAGTTCATTGGTACTGCTTTTCAAATTCAGGGTCATTTAGCTCAAAATAAATAATTAAATGCCTGAAAAATATCAAATGAAGTCAGAAAGGGTTGAAAATTGATGATGTGCCTTTGAATGGCGCATATTGAACACACAAAAAGTATGGAGTTAAAATAAGTTATTACAAATGAAATCTCATTGTAATAGATGAGTTTTCGTCCGGAACCCTCATACTTGTTATGAGATTATCCACTTTGTACACGAAGTGCATCCAGTTTTTGCCGTAACCCTCTCAACTCTGGAGAGGTTGCTATGTGGGTGAAATTATGATGTCATGCCAAGTTACAACCTTTTCAGCGTTCATTTGAACTGCTTTTCAAATTCAGGGTCTTTTAGCTCAAAATAAATCATTAAATGCCTGAAAAATATCAAATGAAGTCAGAAAGGGTTGAAAATTGATGATGTGCCTTTGAATGGTGCATCTTGAACACACAAAAAGTATGGAGTTAAAATAAGTTATTAAAAATGAAATCCCATTGTAATAGATGAGTTTTCGTCCGAAACCCTCATACTTCTTATGAGATTGTCCACTTTGTACACGAAGTGCATCCAGTTTTTGCCGTAACCATCTCAACTCTCTAGAACTTGCTATGTGGATGAAATTATGATGTCATGCCAAGTTACAACCTTTTCAGAGTTCATTTGTATTGCTTTTCAAATTCAGGGTCATTTAGCTCAAAATAAATCATTAAATGCCTGAAAAATAACAAATGAAGTCACAAAGGGTTGAAAATTGATGATGCGCCTTTGAATGGTGCATATTGAACACACAAAAGGTATGGAGTTAAAATAAGTTATTAAAAATAAAATCCCATTGTAATAGATGAGTTTCCGTCCGAAACCCTCATACTTCTTATGAGATTGTCCACGTTGTACACGAAATGCATCCAGTTTTTGCCGTAACCCTCTCAACTCTCTACAAATTTCTATATGGGTGAAAATACGATGTCATGCCAATTTACAACCTTTTCAGCGTTCATTTGTACTGCTTTTCAAATTCAGGGTCATTTAGCTCAAAATAAATCATTAAATGCCTGAAAAATATCAAATGAAGTCAGAAAGGGTTGAAAATTGATGATGTGCCTTTGAATGGTGCATATTGAACACACAAAAAGTATGGAGTTAAGATAAGTTATAAAAAATGAAATCCCTTTGTAATAGATGATTTTTCGTCCGAAACCCTCATACTTCATATGAGATTATCCACTTTGTACACGAAGTGCATCCAGTTTTTGACGTAACCCTCTAAACTCTCTAGAGCTTGCTATGTGGGCGAAACTATGATGTCATGCCATGTTACAACCTTTTAAGAGTTCATTGGTACTGCTTTTCAAATTCAGGGTCATTTAGCTCAAAATAAATAATTAAATGCCTGAAAAATATCAAATGAAGTCAGAAAGGGTTGAAAATTGATGATGTGCCTTTGAATGGCGCATATTGAACACACAAAAAGTACGGAGTTAAAATAAGTTATTACAAATGAAATCTCATTGTAATAGATGAGTTTTCGTCCGGAACCCTCATACTTGTTATGAGATTATCCACTTTGTACACGAAGTGCAGCCAGTTTTTGCCGTAACCCTCTCAACTCTGGAGAGGTTGCTATGTGGGTGAAATTATGATGTCATGCCAAGTTACAACCTTTTCAGCGTTCATTTGAACTGCTTTTCAAATTCAGGGTCATTTAGCTCAAAATAAATCATTAAATGCCTGAAAAATATCAAATGAAGTCAGAAAGGGTTGAAAATTGATGATGTGCCTTTGAATGGTGTATATTGAACACACAAAAAGTATGGAGTTAAAATAAGTTATTAAAAATGAAATCCCATTGTAATAGATGAGTTTTCGTCCGAAACCCTCATACTTCTTATGAGATTGTCCACTTTGTACACGAAGTGCATCCAGTTTTTTCCGTAACCATCTCAACTCTCTAGAAATTGCTATGTGGGTGAAATTATGATGTCATGCCAAGTTACAACCTTTTCAGAGTTCATTTGTATTGCTTTTCAAATTCAGGGTCATTTAGCTCAAAATAAATCATTAAATGCCTGAAAAATATCAAATGAAGTCAAAAAGGGTTGAAAATTGATGATGTGCCTTTGAATGGTGCATATTGAACACACGAAAAGTATTGAGTTAAAATAAGTTATTAAAAATAAAATCCCATTGTAATAGATGAGTTTCCGTCTGAAACCCTCATACTTCTTATGAGATTGTCCACGTTGTACACGAAGTGCACCCAGTTTTTGCCGTAACCCTCTCAACTCTCTAGAAGTTTCTATATGGGTGAAAATACGATGTCATGCCAATTTACAACCTTTTCAGCGTTCATTTGTACTGCTTTTCCAATTCAGGGTCATTTAGCTCAAAACAAATCATTAAATGCCTGAAAAATATCAAATGAAGTCATAAAGGGTTGAAAATTGATGATGTGCCTTTGAATGGTGCATATTGAACACACAAAAAGTATGGAGTTAAGATAAGTTATTAAAAATGAAATACCTGTGTAATAGATGAGTTTTCGTCCGAAACCCTCATACTTCATATGAGATTGTCCACTTTGTACACGAAGTGCATCCAGTTTTTGACGTAACCCTCTAAACTCTCTAGAGGTTGCTATGTGGGTGAAACTATGATGTCATGCCAAGTTACAACCTTTTAAGAGTTCATTGGTACTGCTTTTCAAATTCAGGGTCATTTAGCTCAAAATAAATCATTAAATGCCTGAAAAATATCAAATGAAGTCAGAAAGGGTTGAAAATTGATGATGTGCCTTTGAATGGTGCATATTGAACACATAAAAAGTATGGAGTTAAGATATGTTATTAAAAATGGAATCCCTAAGTAATAGATGATTTTTCGTCCGAAACCCTCATACTTCATATGAGATTATCCACTTTGTACACGAAGTGCATCCAGTTTTTGACGTAACCCTCTAAACTCTCTAGAGCTTGCTATGTGGGAGAAACTATGATGTCATGCCATGTTACAACCTTTTAAGAGTTCATTGGTACTGCTTTTCAAATTCAGGGTCATTTAGCTCAAAATAAATAATTAAATGCCTGAAAAATATCAAATGAAGTCAGAAAGGGTTGAAAATTGATGATGTGCCTTTGAATGGCGCATATTGAACACACAAAAAGTATGGAGTTAAAATAAGTTATTACAAATGAAATCTCATTGTAATAGATGAGTTTTCGTCCGGAACCCTCATACTTGTTATGAGATTATCCACTTTGTACACGAAGTGCATCCAGTTTTTGCCGTAACCCTCTCAACTCTGGAGAGGTTGCTATGTGGGTGAAATTATGATGTCATGCCAAGTTACAACCTTTTCAGCGTTCATTTGAACTGCTTTTCAAATTCAGGGTCATTTAGCTCAAAATAAATCATTAAATGCCTGAAAAATATCAAATGAAGTCAGAAAGGGTTGAAAATTGATGATGTGCCTTTGAATGGTGCATATTGAACACACAAAAAGTATGGAGTTAAAATAAGTTATTAAAAATGAAATCCCATTGTAATAGATGAGTTTTCGTCCGAAACCCTCATACTTCTTATGAGATTGTCCACTTTCTACACGAAGTGCATCCAGTTTTTTCCGTAACCATCTCAACTCTCTAGAAATTGCTATGTGGGTGAAATTATGATGTCATGCCAAGTTACAACCTTTTCAGAGTTCATTTGTATTGCTTTTCAAATTCAGGGTCATTTAGCTCAAAATAAATCATTAAATGCCTGAAAAATATCAAATGAAGTCAAAACGGGTTGAAAATTGATGATGTGCCTTTGAATGGTGCATATTGAACACACGAAAAGTATTGAGTTAAAATAAGTTATTAACAATAAAATCCCATTGTAATAGATGAGTTTCCGTCTGAAACCCTCATACTTCTTATGAGATTGTCCACGTTGTACACGAAGTGCATCCAGTTTTTGCCGTAACCCTCTCAACTCTCTAGAAGTTTCTATATGGGTGAAAATACGATGTCATGCCAATTTACAACCTTTTCAGCGTTCATTTGTACTGCTTTTCCAATTCAGGGTCATTTAGCTCAAAACAAATCATTAGATGCCTGAAAAATATCAAATGAAGTCAGAAAGGGTTGAAAATTGATGATGTGCCTTTGAATGGTGCATATTGAACACACAAAAAGTATGGAGTTAAGATAAGTTATTAAAAATGAAATACCTTTGTAATAGATGAGTTTTCGTCCGAAACCCTCATACTTCATATGAGATTGTCCACTTTGTACACGAAGTGCATCCAGTTTTTGACGTAACCCTCTAAACTCTCTAGAGGTTGCTATGTGGGTGAAACTATGATGTCATGCCAAGTTACAACCTTTTAAGAGTTCATTGGTACTGCTTTTCAAATTCAGGGTCATTTAGCTCAAAATAAATCATTAAATGCCTGAAAAATATCAAATGAAGTCAGAAAGGGTTGAAAATTGATTATGTGCCTTTGAATGGTGCATATTGAACACACAAAAAGTATGGAGTTAAGATAAGTTATTAAAAATGAAATCCCTTTGTAATAGATGATTTTTCGTCCGAAACCCTCATACTTCATATGAGATTATCCACTTTGTACACGAAGTGCATCCAGTTTTTGACGTAACCCTCTAAACTCTCTAGAGCTTGCTATGTGGGCGAAACTATAATGTCATGCCATGTTACAACCTTTTAAGAGTTCATTGGTACTGCTTTTCAAATTCAGGGTCATTTAGCTCAAAATAAATAATTAAATGCCTGAAAAATATCAAATGAAGTCAGAAAGGGTTGAAAATTGATGATGTGCCTTTGAATGGCGCATATTGAACACACAAAAAGTATGGAGTTAAAATAAGTTATTACAAATGAAATCTCATTGTAATAGATGAGTTTTCGTCCGGAACCCTCATACTTGTTATGAGATTATCCACTTTGTACACGCAGTGCATCCAGTTTTTGCCGTAACCCTCTCAACTCTGGAGAGGTTGCTATGTGGGTGAAATTATGATGTCATGCCAAGTTACAACCTTTTCAGCGTTCATTTGAACTGCTTTTCAAATTCAGGATCATTTACCTCAAAATAAATCATTAAATGCCTGAAAAATATCAAATGAAGTCAGAAAGGGTTGAAAATTGATGATGTACCTTTGAATGGTGCATATTGAACACACAAAAAGTATGGAGTTAAAATAAGTTATTAAAAATGAAATCCCATTGTAATAGATGAGTTTTCGTCCGAAACCCTCATACTTCTTATGAGATTGTCCACTTTGTACACGAAGTGCATCCAGTTTTTTCCGTAACCATCTCAACTCTCTAGAAATTGCTATGTGGGTGAAATTATGATGTCATGCCAAGTTACAACCTTTTCAGAGTTCATTTGTATTGCTTTTCAAATTCAGGGTCATTTAGCTCAAAATAAATCATTAAATGCCTGAAAAATATCAAATGAAGTCAAAAAGGGTTGAAAATTGATGATGTGCCTTTGAATGGTGCATATTGAACACATGAAAAGTATTGAGTTAAAATAAGGTATTAAAAATAAAATCCCATTGTAATAGATGAGTTTCCGTCTGAAACCCTCATACTTCTTATGAGATTGTCCACGTTGTACACGAAGTGCATTCAGTTTTTGCCGTAACCCTCTCAACTCTCTAGAAGTTTCTATATGGGTGAAAATACGATGTCATGCCAATTTACAACCTTTTCAGCGTTCATTTGTACTGCTTTTCCAATTCAGGGTCATTTAGCTCAAAACAAATCATTAAATGCCTGAAAAATATCAAATGAAGTCAGAAAGGGTTGAAAATTGATGATGTGCCTTTGAATGGTGCATATTGAACGCACAAAAAGTATGTAGTTAAGATAAGTTATTAAAAATGAAATACCTTTGTAATAGATGAGTTTTCGTCCGAAACCCTCATACTTCATATGAGATTGTCCACTTTGTACACGAAGTGCATCCAGTTTTTGACGTAACCCTCTAAACTCTCTAGAGGTTGCTATGTGGGTGAAACTATGATGTCATGCCAAGTTACAACCTTTTAAGAGTTCATTGGTACTGCTTTTCAAATTCAGGGTCATTTAGCTCAAAATAAATCATTAAATGCCTGAAAAATATCAAATGAAGTCAGAAAGGGTTGAAAATTGATGATGTGCCTTTGAATGGTGCATATTGAACACACAAAAAGTATGGAGTTAAAATAAGTTATTAAAAATGAAATCTCATTATAATAGATGAGTTTTCGTCGGAAACCCTCATACTTCTTATGAAATTATCCACTTTGTACACGAAGTGCATCCAGTTTTTGCCGTAACCCTCGCAACTCTGGAGAGGTTGCTATGTGGGTGAAATTATGATGTCATGCCAAGTTACAACCTTTTCAGAGTTCATTTGTATTGCTTTTCAAATTCTGGGTCATTTAGCTCAAAATAAATCATTTAATGCCTGAAAAATATCAAACGAAGTCAGAAAGGGTTGAAAATTGATGATGTGACTTTCAATGGTTCATGTTGATCACACAAAAAGTATGGAGTTAAAATAAGTTATGAAAAATGAAATCCCTTTGTAATAGATGAGTTTTCGTCCGAAACCCTCATACTTCTTATGAGATTGTCCACTTTGTACACGAAGTGCATCCAGTTTTTTCCGTAACCCTCTCAACTCTCTAGAAGTTTATATATGGGTGAAAATACGATGTTATGCCAATTTACAACCTTTTCAGCGTTCAGTTGTACTGCTTTTCAAATTTAGGGTCATTTAGCTCAAAACAAATCATTAAATGCCTGAAAAATATCAAATGAAGTCAGAAAGGGTTGAAAATTGATGATGTGCCTTTGAATGGTGCATATTAAACACACAAAAAGTATGGAGTTAAACTAAGTTATTAAAAAAGAAATCTATTTGTAATAGATGAGTTTTCGTCCGAAACCCTCATACTTCATATGAGATTGTCCACGAAGTGCATCCAGTTTTTTCCGTAACCCTCTCAACTATCTAGAGGTTGCTATGTGGGTGAAATTATGATGTCATGCCAAGTTACAACCTTCTCAGAGTTCATTTGTACTGCTTTTCAAATTCAGGGTCATTTAGCTCAAAATAAATCATTAAATGCGTGAAAAATATCAAATGAAGTCAGAAAGGCTTGAAAATTGATGATGTGCCTTTGAATGGTGCATATTGAACACACAAAAAGTATGGAGTTAAAATAAGTTATTAAAAATGAAATCCCATTGTAATAGATGAGTTTTCGTCTGGAACCCTCATACTTCTTATGAGATTGTCCACTTTGTACACGAAGTGCATCCAGTTTTTGCCGTAACCATCTCAACTCTCTAGAACTTGCTATGTGGGTGAAATTATGATGTCATGCCAAGTTACAACCTTTTCAGAGTTCATTTGCATTGCTTTTCAAATTCAGGGTCATTTAGCTCAAAATAAATCATTAAATGCCTGAAAAATATCAAATGAAGTGCATCCAGTTTTTGCCGTAACCCTCTCAACTCTCTAGAAGTTTCTATATGGGTGGAAATACGATGTCATACACTCATACTTCTTATGAGATTGTCCACTTTGTACACGAAGTGCATACAGTTTTTGCCGTAACCCTCTCAACTCTGTAGAGGTTGCTATGTGGGTGAAATTACGATGTCATGCCAAGTTACAACCTTTTCAAAGTTCATTTGTACTACTTTTCAAATTCAGGGTCATTTAGCTCAAAATAAATCATTAAATGCCTTAAAAATATCAAATGAAGTCAGAAAGGGTTGAAAATTGATGATGTGCCTTTGAATGGTGCATATTGAACACACAAAAAGTATGGAGTTAAAATAAGTTATTAAAAATGAAATCCCTTTGTAATAGACGAGTTTTCGTCGGAAACCCTCATACTTCTTATGAGATTGTCCACTTTGTACACGAAGTGCATCCAGTTTTGCCGTAAGCCTATCAACTCTCTAGAAATTGCTATGTGGGTGAAATTATGATGTCATGCCAAGTTACATCCTTTTCAGAGTTCATTCGTATTGCTTTTCAAATTCAGGGTCATTTAGTTCAAAATAAATCATTAAATGCCTGAAAAATATCAAATGAAGTCAGAAAGTGTTGAAAATTGATGATGTGCCTTTGAATGGTGCATATTGAACACACAAAAGGTATGGAGTTAAAATAACTTATTAAAAATGAAATCCCTTTGTAATAGATGAGTTTTCTTCCGAAACCCTCATACTTCTTATGAGATTGTCCACTTTGTACACGAAGTGCATCCAGTTTTTACCATAACCCTCTCAATTCTCTAGAAATTGCTATGTGGGTGAAATTATGATGTCATGCCAAGTTACAACCTTTTCAGAGTTCATTTGTACTGCTTTTAAAATTCACGGTCATTTAGCTCAAAATAAATCATTAAATGCCTGAAAAATATCAAATGAAGTCAGAAAGGGTTGAAAATTGATGATGTTCCTTTGAATGGTGCATATTGAACACACAAAAGGTATGGAGTTAAAATAATTTGTTAAAAATGAAATCCCTTTGTAATAGATGAGTTTTCGTCCGAAACCCTCATACTTCTTATGAGATTGTCCACTTTGTACACGAAGTGCATCCAGTTTTTTCCATAACCCTCTCAACTCTCTAGAAGTTTCTATATGGATGAAATTAAGATGTCATGCCAATTTACAACCTTTTCAGAGTTCATTTGTACTGCTTTTCAAATTCAGGGTCATTTAGCTCAAAATAAATCATTAAATGCCTGAAAAATATCAAATGAACTCAGAAAGTGCTGAAAGTTGATGATGTGCCTTTGAATGGTGCATATTGAACACACAAAAAGTATGGAGTTAAAATAAGTTATTAAAAATGAAATCCCTTTGTAATATATGAGTTTTCGTCTGAAACCCTCATACTTCTTATGAGATTGTCTACTTTGTACATGAAGTACATCCAGTTTTTGCCGTAAGCCTATCAACTCTCTAGAAATTGCTATGTGGGTGAAATTATGATGTCATGCCAAGTTATATCCTTTTCAGAGTTCATTTGTATTGCTTTTCAAATTCAGGGTCATTTAGTTCAAAATAAATCATTAAATGCCTGAAAAATATCAAATGAAGTCAGAAAGGGTTGAAAATTGATGATGTGCCTTTGAATGGTGCACACTGAACACACAAAAGGTATGGAGTTAAAATAAGTTATTAAAAATGAAATCCCTTTGTAATAGATGAGTTTTCGTCCGAAACCCTCATACTTCTTATGAGATTGTCCACTTTGTACACGAAGTGCATCCAGTTTTTACCATAACCCTCTCAACTCTCTAGAAATTGCTATGTGGGTGAAATTATGATGTCATGCCAAGTTACAACATTTTCAGAGTTCATTTGAACTGCTTTTCAAATTCACGGTCATTTAGCTCAAAATAAATCATTAAATGCCTGAAAAATATCAAATGTAGTCAGAAAGGGTTGAAAATTGATGATGTGCCTTTGAATGGTGCATATTGAACACACAAAAGGTATGGAGTTAAAATAAGTTATTAAAAATGAAATCCCTTTGTAATAGATGAGTTTTCGTCCGAAACCCTCATACTTCTTATGAGATTGTCTACTTTGTACATGAAGTACATCCAGTTTTTGCCGTAAGCCTATCAACTCTCTAGAAATTGCTATGTGGGTGAAATTATGATGTCATGCCAAGTTATATCCTTTTGAGAGTTCATTTGTATTGCTTTTCAAATTCAGGGTCATTTAGTTCAAAATAAATCATTAAATGCCTGAAAAATATCAAATGAAGTCAGAAAGGGTTGAAAATTGATGATGTGCCTTTGAATGGTGCACATTGAACACACAAAAGGTATGGAGTTAAAATAAGTTATTAAAAATGAAATCCCTTTGTAATAGATGAGTTTTCGTCCGAAACCCTCATACTTCTTATGAGATTGTCCACTTTGTACACGAAGTGCATCCAGTTTTTACCATAACCCTCTCAACTCTCTAGAAATTGCTATGTGGGTGAAATTATGATGTCATGCCAAGTTACAACCTTTTCAGAGTTCATTTGAACTGCTTTTCAAATTCACGGTCATTTAGCTCAAAATAAATCATTAAATGCCTGAAAAATATCAAATGAAGTCAGAAAGGGTTGAAAATTGATGATGTGCCTTTGAATGGTGTATATTGAACACACAAAAGGTATGGAGTTAAAATAAGTTATTAAAAATGAAATCCCTTTGTAATAGATGAGTTTTCGTCCGAAACCCTCATACTTCTTATGAGATTGTCCACTTTGTACACGAAGTGCATCCAGTTTTTTCCGTAACCCTCTCAACTCTCTAGAAGTTTCTAAATGGGTGAAATTAAGATGTCATGCCAATTTACAACCTTTTCAGAGTTCATTTGTACTGCTTTTCAAATTCAGGGTCATTTAGCTCAAAATAAATCATTAAATGCCTAACAAATATCAAATGAAGTCAGAAAGGGTTGAAAATTGATGATGTGCCTTTGAATGGCACATATTGAACACACAAAAAGTATGGAGTTAAAATTAGTTATTAAAAATGAAATCCCTTTGTAATAGATGAGTTTTCGTCCGAAAACCTCATACTTCTTATGAGATTGTCCACTTTGTACACGAAGTGCATCCAGTTATTGCCGTAACCCTCTCAACTCTCTAGAGGTTGCTATTTGGGTGAAATTATGATGTCATGCCAATTTACAACCTTTTCAGAGTTCATTTGTACTGCTTTTCAAATCCAGGGTCATTTAGCTCAAAATAAATCATTAAATGCCTAAAAAATATCAAATGAAGTCTGAAAGGGTTGAAAATTGATGACGTGCCTTTGAATGGTGCATATGGAACACAAAAAATTATGGAGTTAAAATGAAGTTCATTAAAAATGAAATCCCTTTGTAATAGATGAGTTTTCGTCTTAGACCCTCATACTTCTTATGAGATTGTCCACATTGTACACGAAGTGCATCCAGTTATTGACGTAACACTCTCAACTCTCTAGAAGTTTCTATATGGGTGAAAATACAATGTCATGCCAATTTACAACCTTTTCAGAGTTCATTTGTACTGCTTTTCAAATTCACGGATATTTAGCTCAAACTAAATCATTAAATGCCTGAAAAATATCAAATGAAGTCAGAAAGGGTTGAAAATTGATGATGTGCCTTTGAATGGTGCATATTGAACACACAAAAGGTATGGACTTAAAAGAAATTATTAAAAATGAAATCCCTTTGTAATAGATGAGTTTTCGTTCGAAACCC
This sequence comes from Hordeum marinum, assembly GCA_022496015.1. Lineage (NCBI taxonomy): Eukaryota > Viridiplantae > Streptophyta > Magnoliopsida > Poales > Poaceae > Hordeum > Hordeum marinum. Next base: position 54,441 of record JAAAWK010000247.1, on the reverse strand, counting down.
TCATACTTCTTATGAGATTGTCCACTTTGTACACGAAGTGCATCCAGTTTTTGCCGTAACCTTCTCAACTCTCTACAAATTGCTATGTGGGTGAAATTATGATGTCATGCCAAGGTACAACCTTTTCAGAGTTCATTTGTACTGCTTTTCAAATTCAGGGTCATTTAGCTCAAAATAAATCATTAAATGCCTGAAAAATATCAAATGAAGTCAAAAAGGGTTGAAAATTGATGATGTGCCTTTGAATGGTGCATATTGAACACACAAAAGGTATGGAGTTAAAAGAAGTTATTAAAAACGAAATCCCTTTGTAATAGATGAGTTTTCGTTCGAAACCCTCATACTTCTTATGAGATTGTCCACTTTGTACACGAAGTGCATCCAGTTTTTGCCGTAACCTTCTCAACTCTCTACAAATTGCTATGTGGGTGAAATTATGATGTCATGGCAAGTTACAACCTTTTCAGAGTTCATTTGTACTGCTTTTCAAATTCTGGGTCATTTAGCTCAAAATAAATCATTAAATGCCTGAAAAATATCAAATGATGTCAGAAAGGGTTGAAAATTGATGATGTGCCTTTGAATGGTGCATATTGAACACACAAAAATTATGGAGTTAAAATAAGTTATTACAAATGAAATCTCATTGTAATAGATGAGTTTTCGTCCGAACCCTCATACTTGTTATGAGATTATCCACTTTGTACACGAAGTGCATCCAGTTTTTGCCGTAACCCTCTCAACTCTGGAGAGGTTGCTATGTGGGTGAAATTATGATGTCATGCCAAGTTACAACCTTTTCAGAGTTCATTTGTACTGCTTTTCAAATTCTGGGTCATTTAGCTCAAAATAAATCATTAAATGCCTGAAAAATATCAACTGAAGTCAGAAAGGGTTGAAAATTGATGATGTTCCTTTGAATGGTGCATATTGAACACACAAAAGGTATGGAGTTGAAATAAGTTATTAAAAATGAAATCCCTTTGTAATAGATGAGTTTTCGTCCGAAACCCTCATACTTCTTATGAGATTGTCCACTTTGTACACGAAGTGCATCCAGTTTTTTCCGTAACCCTCTCAACTCTCTAGAAGTTTCTATATGGATGAAATTAAGATGTCATGCCAATTTACAACCTTTTCAGAGTTCATTTGTACTGCTTTTCAAATTCAGGGTCATTTAGCTCAAAATTAATCATTAAATGCCTGAAAAATATCAAATGAAGTCAGAAAGTGCTGAAAATTGATGATCTGCCTTTGAATGGTGCATATTGAACACACAAAAAGCATGGAGTTAAAATAAGTTATTAAAAATGAAATCCCTTTGTAATAGATGAGTTTTCGTCTGAAACCCTCATACTTCTTACGAGATTGTCTACTTTGTACATGAAGTACATCTAGTTTTTGCCGTAAGCCTATCAACTCTTTAGAAATTGTTATGTGGGTGAAATTATGATGTCATGCCAAGTTATATCCTTTTCAGAGTTCATTTGTATTACTTTTCAAATTCAGGGTCATTTAGTTCAAAATAAATCATTAAATGCCTGAAAAATATCAAATGAAGTCAGAAAGGGTTGAAAATTGATGATGTGCCTTTGAATGGTGCACATTGAACACACAAAAGGTATGGAGTTAAAATAAGTTATTAAAAATGAAATCCCTTTGTAATAGATGAGTTTTCGTCCGAAACCCTCATACTTCTTATGAGATTGTCCACTTTGTACACGAAGTGCATCCAGTTTTTACCATAACCCTCTCAACTCTCTAGAAATTGCTATGTGGGTGAAATTATGATGTCATGCCAAGTTACAACCTTTTCAGAGTTCATTTGTAACTGCTTTTCAAATTCACGGGTCATTTAGCTCAAAATAAATCATTAAATGCCTGAAAAATATCAAATGAAGTCAGAAAGGGTTGAAAATTGATGATGTGCCTTTGAATGGTGCATATTGAACACACAAAAAGGTATGGAGTTAAAATAAGTTATTAAAAATGAAATCCCTTTGTAATAGATGAGTTTTCGTCCGAAACCCTCATACTTCTTATGAGATTGTCCACTTTGTACACGAAGTGCATCCAGTTTTTGCCGTAACCCTCTCAACTCTCTAGAAGTTTCTATATGGGTGAAATTAAGATGTCATGCCAATTTACAACCTTTTCAGAGTTCATTTGTACTGCTTTTCAAATTCAGGGTCATTTAGCTCAAAATAAATCATTAAATGCCTGAAAAATATCAAATGAAGTCAGAAAGGGTTGAAAATTGATGATGTGCCTTTGAATTGCACATATTGAACACACAAAAAGTATGGAGTTAAAATAAGTTATTAAAAATGAAATCCCTTTGTAATAGATGAGTTTTCGTCCGAAAACCTCATACTTCTTATGAGATTGTCCACTTTGTACACGAAGTGCATCCAGTTATTGCCGTAACCCTCTCAACTCTCTAGAAGTTGCTATGTGGGTGAAATTATGATGTCATGCCAAGTTACAACCTTTTCAGAGTTCATTTGTACTGCTTTTCAAATTCCAGGGTCATTTAGCTCAAAATAAATCATTAAATGCCTGAAAAATATCAAATGAAGTCAGAAAGGGTTGAAAATTGATGACTGTGCCTTTGAATGGTGCATATTGAACACACAAAAAGTATGGAGTTAAAATAGTTATTAAAAATGAAATCCCATTGTAATAGGTGAGTTTTCGTCCGAAACCCTCATACTTCTTATGAGATTGTCCACTTTGTACACGAAGTGCATCCAGTTTTTGCCGTAACCCTCTCAACTCTCTAGAAGTTTCTATATGGGTGAAATTATGATGTCATGCCAATTTACAACCTTTTCAGAGTTCATTTGTACTGCTTTTCAAATTCAGGGTCATTTAGCTCAAAATAAATCATTAAATGCCTGAAAAATATCAAATGAAGTCAGAAAGGGTTGAAAATTGATGATGTGCCTTTGAATGGTGCATATTGAACACACAAAAAGTATGGAGTTAAAATAAGTTATTAAAAATGAAATCCCTTTGTAATAGATGAGTTTTCGTCCGAAACCCTCATACTTCTTATGAGATTGTCCACTTTGTACACGAAGTGCATCCAGTTTTTGCCGTAACCCTCTCAACTCTCTAGAAGTTGCTATGTGGGTGAAATTATGATGTCATGCCAAGTTACAACCTTTTCAGAGTTCATTTGTACTGCTTTTCAAATTCAGGGTCATTTAGCTCAAAATAAATCATTAAATGCCTGAAAAATATCAAATGAAGTCAGAAAGGGTTGAAAATTGATGATGTGCCTTTGAATGGTGCATATTGAACACACAAAAAGTATGGAGTTAAAATAAGTTATTAAAATGAAATCCCTTTGTAATAGATGAGTTTTCGTCCGAAACCCTCATACTTCTTATGAGATTGTCCACTTTGTACACGAAGTGCATCCAGTTTTTGCCGTAACCCTCTCAACTCTCTAGAAATTGCTATGTGGGTGAAATTATGATGTCATGCCAAGGTACAACCTTTTCAGAGTTCATTTGTACTGCTTTTCAAATTCAGGGTCATTTAGCTCAAAATAAATCATTAAATGCCTGAAAAATATCAAATGAAGTCAGAAAGGGTTGAAAATTGATGATGTGCCTTTGAATGGTGCATATTGAACACACAAAAGGTATGGAGTTATAAGAAGTTATTAAAAATGAAATCCCTTTGTAATAGATGTGTTTTCGTTCGAAACCCTCATACTTCTTATGAGATTGTCCACTTTGTACACGAAGTGCATCCAGTTTTTGCCGTAACCTTCTCAACTCTCTAGCAAAGTTGCTATGTGGGTGAAATTATGATGTCATGCCAAGTTACAACCTTTTCAGAGTTCATTTGTACTGCTTTTCAAATTCAGGGTCATTTAGCTCAAAATAAATCATTAAATGCCTGAAAAATATCAAATGAAGTCAGAAAGGGTTGAAAATTGATGATGTGCCTTTGAATGGTGCATATTGAACACACAAAAGTATGGAGTTAAAATAAGTTATTAAAAATGAAATCCCTTTGTAATAGATGAGTTTTCGTCCGATACCCTCATACTTCTTATGAGATTGTCCACTTTGTACACGAAGTGCATCCAGTTTTTGCCGTAACCCTCTCAACTCTCTAGAAGTTGCTATGTGGGTGAAATTATGATGTCATGCCAAGTTACAACCTTTTCAGAGTTCATTTGTATTGCTTTTCAAATTATGGGTAATTTAGCTCAAAATAAATCATTGAATGCTTGAAAAATATCAAATGAAGTCAGAAAGGGTTGAAAATTGATGATGTGCCTTTGAATGGTGCATATTGAACACACAAAAAGTATGGAGTTAAAATAAGTTATTAAAAATGAAATCCCTTTGTAATAGATGAGTTTTCGTCCGAAACCCTCATACTTCTTATGAGATTGTCCACTTTGTACACGAAGTGCATCCAGTTTTTGCCGTAACCCTCTCAACTCTCTAGAAGTTGCTATGTGGGTGAAATTATGATGTCATGCCAAGTTACAACCTTTTCAGAGTTCATTTGTACTGCTTTTCAAATTCAGGGTCATTTAGCTCAAAATAAATCATTAAATGCCTGAAAAATATCAAATGAAGTCAGAAAGGGTTGAAAATTGATGATGTGCCTTTGAATGGTGCATATTGAACACACAAAAGGTATGGAGTTAAAATAAGTTATTAAAAATGAAATCCCTTTGTAATAGATGAGTTTTCGTCCGAAACCCTCATACTTCTTATGAGATTGTCCACTTTGTACACGAAGTGCATCCAGTTTTTGCCGTAACCCTCTCAACTCTCTAGAAGGTTGCTATGTGGGTGAAATTATGATGTCATGCCAAGTTACAACCTTTTCAGAGTTCATTTGTACTGCTTTTCAAATTCAGGGTCATTTAGCTCAAAATAAATCATTAAATGCCTGAAAAATATCAAATGAAGTCAGAAAGGGTTGAAAATTGATGATGTGCCTTTGAATGGTGCATATTGAACACACAAAAAGTATGGAGTTAAAATAAGTTATTAAAAATGAAATCCCTTTGTAATAGATGAGTTTTCGTCCGAAACCCTCATACTTCTTATGAGATTGTCCACTTTGTACACGAAGTGCATCCAGTTATTGCCGTAACCCTCTCAACTCTCTAGAAGTTGCTATGTGGGTGAAATTATGATGTCATGCCAAGTTACAACCTTTTCAGAGTTCATTTGTACTGCTTTTCAAATTCAGGGTCATTTAGCTCAAAATAAATCATTAAATGCCTGAAAAATATCAAATGAAGTCAGAAAGGGTTGAAAATTGATGATGTGCCTTTGAATGGTGCATATTGAACACACAAAAGGTATGGAGTTAAAATAAGTTATTAAAAATGAAATCCCTTTGTAATAGATGAGTTTTCGTCCGAAACCCTCATACTTCTTATGAGATTGTCCACTTTGTACACGAAGTGCATCCAGTTTTTGCCGTAACCCTCTCAACTCTCTAGAAATTGCTATGTGGGTGAAATTATGATGTCATGCCAAGTTACAACCTTTTCAGAGTTCATTTGTACTGCTTTTCAAATTCAGGGTCATTTAGCTCAAAATAAATCATTAAATGCCTGAAAAATATCAAATGAAGTCAGAAAGGGTTGAAAATTGATGATGTGCCTTTGAATGGTGCATATTGAACACACAAAAGTATGGAGTTAAAATAAGTTATTAAAATGAAATCCCTTTGTAATAGATGAGTTTTCGTCCGAAACCCTCATACTTCTTATGAGATTGTCCACTTTGTACACGAAGTGCATCCAGTTTTTGCCGTAACCCTCTCAACTCTCTAGAAAGTTGCTATGTGGGTGAAATTATGATGTCATGCCAAGTTACAACCTTTTCAGAGTTCATTTGTACTTGCTTTTCAAATTCAGGGTCATTTAGCTCAAAATAAATCATTAAATGCCTGAAAAATATCAAATGAAGTCAGAAAGGGTTGAAAATTGATGATGTGCCTTTGTATGGCGCATATTGAACACACAAAAGTATGGAGTTAAAATAAGTTATTAAAAATGAAATCCCTTTGTAATAGATGAGTTTTCGTCCGATACCCTCATACTTCTTATGAGATTGTCCACTTTGTACACGAAGTGCATCCAGTTATTGCCGTAACCCTCTCAACTCTCTAGAGGTTGCTATGTGGGTGAAATTATGATGTCATGCCAAGTTACAACCTTTTCAGAGTTCATTTGTACTGCTTTTCAAATTCAGGGTCATTTAGCTCAAAATAAATCATTAAATGCCTGAAAAATATCAAATGAAGTGAGGAAGGGTTGAAAATTGATGATGTGCCTTTGAATGGTGCATATTGAACACACAAAAGGTATGGAGTTAAAATAAGTTATTAAAAATGAAATCCCTTTGTAATAGATGAGTTTTCGTCCGAAACCCTCATACTTCTTATGAGATTGTCCACTTTGTACACGAAGTGCATCCAGTTTTTGCCGTAACCTTCTCAACTCTCTACAAATTGCTATGTGGGTGAAATAATGATGTCATGCCAAGTTACAACCTTTTCAGAGTTCATTTGTACTGCTTTTCAAATTCTGGGTCATTTAGCTCAAAATAAATCATTAAATGCCTGAAAAATATCAAATGAAGTCAGAAAGGGTTGAAAATTGATGATGTGCCTTTGAATGGTGCATATTGAACACACAAAAGGTATGGAGTTAAAATAAGTTATTAAAAATGAAATCCCTTTGTAATAGATGAGTTTTCGTCCGAAACCCTCATACTTCTTATGAGATTGTCCACTTTGTACACGAAGTGCATCCAGTTTTTGCCGTAACCTTCTCAACTCTCTAGAAATTGCTATGTGGGTGAAATTATGATGTCATGCCAAGTTACAACCTTTTCAGAGTTCATTTGTACTGCTTTTCAAATTCAGGGTCATTTAGCTCAAAATAAATCATTAAATGCCTGAAAAATATCAAATAAAGTCAGAAAGGGTTGAAAATTGATGATGTGCCTTTGAATGGTGCATATTGAACACACAAAAAGTATGGAGTTAAAATAAGTTATTACAAATGAAATCCCTTGTAATAGATGAGTTTTCGTCCGAAACCCTCATACTTCTTATGAGATTGTCCACTTTGTACACGAAGTGCATCCAGTTTTTGCCGTAACCCTCTCAACTCTCTAGAAGTTGCTATGTGGGTGAAATTATGATGTCATGCCAAGTTACAACCTTTTCAGAGTTCATTTGTACTGCTTTTCAAATTCAGGGTCATTTAGCTCAAAATAAATCATTAAATGCCTGAAAAATATCAAATGAAGTCAGAAAGGGTTGAAAATTGATGATGTGCCTTTGAATGGTGCATATTGAACACACAAAAAGTATGGAGTTAAAATAAGTTATTAAAAATGAAATCCCTTTGTAATAGATGAGTTTTCGTCCGAAACCCTCATACTTCTTATGAGATTGTCCACTTTGTACACGAAGTGCATCCAGTTTTTGCCGTAACCCTCTCAACTCTCTAGAAGTTGCTATGTGGGTGAAATTATGATGTCATGCCAAGTTACAACCTTTTCAGAGTTCATTTGTACTGCTTTTCAAATTCAGGGTCATTTAGCTCAAAATAAATCATTAAATGCCTGAAAAATATCAAATGAAGTCAGAAAGGGTTGAAAATTGATGATGTGCCTTTGAATGGTGCATATTGAACACACAAAAAGTATGGAGTTAAAATAAGTTATTAAAAATGAAATCCCTTTGTAATAGATGAGTTTTCGTCCGAAACCCTCATACTTCTTATGAGATTGTCCACTTTGTACACGAAGTGCATCCAGTTTTTGCCGTAACCCTCTCAACTCTCTAGAAGGTTGCTATGTGGGTGAAATTACTGATGTCATGCCAAGTTACAACCTTTTCAGAGTTCATTTGTACTGCTTTTCAAATTCAGGGTCATTTAGCTCAAAATAAATCATTAAATGCCTGAAAAATATCAAATGAAGTCAGAAAGGGTTGAAAATTGATGATGTGCCTTTGAATGGTGCATATTGAACACACAAAAAGTATGGAGTTAAAATAAGTTATTAAAAATGAAATCCCTTTGTAATAGATGAGTTTTCGTCCGAAACCCTCATACTTCTTATGAGATTGTCCACTTTGTACACGAAGTGCATCCAGTTTTTGCCGTAACCCTCTCAACTCTCTAGAGGTTGCTACGTGGGTGAAATTATGATGTCATGCCAAGTTACAACCTTTTCAGAGTTCATTTGTACTTGCTTTTCAAATTCAGGGTCATTTAGCTCAAAATAAATCATTAAATGCCTGAAAAATATCAAATGAAGTCAGAAAGGGTTGAAAATTGATGATGTGCCTTTGAATGGTGCATATTGAACACACAAAAGTATGGAGTTAAAATAAGTTATTAAAAATGAAATCCCTTTGTAATAGATGAGTTTTCGTCCGAAACCCTCATACTTCTTATGAGATTGTCCACTTTGTACACGAAGTGCATCCAGTTTTTGCCGTAACCCTCTCAACTCTCTAGAAGTTTCTATATGGGTGAAATTACGATGTCATGCCAATTTACAACCTTTTCAGAGTTCATTTGTACTGCTTTTCAAATTCAGGGTCATTTAGCTCAAAATAAATCATTAAATGCCTGAAAAATATCAAATGAAGTCAGAAAGGGTTGAAAATTGATGATGTGCCTTTGAATGGTGCATATTGAACACACAAAAGGTATGGAGTTAAAATAAGTTATTAAAAATGAAATCCCTTTGTAATAGATGAGTTTTCGTTCGAAACCCTCATACTTCTTATGAGATTGTCCACTTTGTACACGAAGTGCATCCAGTTTTTGCCGTAACCCTTCTCAACTCTCTAGAAATTGCTATGTGGGTGAAATTATGATGTCATGCCAAGTTACAACCTTTTCAGAGTTCATTTGTACTGCTTTTCAAATTCAGGGTCATTTAGCTCAAAATAAATCATTAAATGCCTGAAAAATATCAAATGAAGTCAGAAAGGGTTGAAAATTGATGATGTGCCTTGAATGGTGCATATTGAACACACAAAAGTATGGAGTTAAAATAAGTTATTAGAAATGAAATCCCTTTGTAATAGATGAGTTTTCGTCCGAAACCCTCATACTTCTTATGAGATTGTCCACTTTGTACACGAAGTGCATCCAGTTTTTGCCGTAACCCTCTCAACTCTCTAGAAATTGCTATGTGGGTGAAATTATGATGTCATGCCAAGTTACAACCTTTTCAGAGTTCATTTGTACTGCTTTTCAAATTCAGGGTCATTTAGCTCAAAATAAATCATTAAATGCCTGAAAAATATCAAATGAAGTCAGAAAGGGTTGAAAATTGATGATGTGCCTTTGAATGGTGCATATTGAACACACAAAAAGTATGGAGTTAAAATAAGTTATTAAAAATGAAATCCCTTTGTAATAGATGAGTTTTCGTCCGAAACCCTCATACTTCTTATGAGATTGTCCACTTTGTACACGAAGTGCATCCAGTTTTTGCCGTAACCCTCTCAACTCTCTAGAAAGTGCTATGTGGGTGAAATTATGATGTCATGCCAAGTTACAACCTTTTCAGAGTTCATTTGTACTGCTTTTCAAATTCAGGGTCATTTAGCTCAAAATAAATCATTAAATGCCTGAAAAATATCAAATGAAGTCAGAAAGGGTTGAAAATTGATGATGTGCCTTTGAATGGTGCATATTGAACACACAAAAGGTATGGAGTTAAAAGAAGTTATTAAAAATGAAATCCCTTTGTAATAGATGAGTTTTCGTTCGAAACCCTCATACTTCTTATGAGATTGTCCACTTTGTACACGAAGTGCATCCAGTTTTTGCCGTAACCTTCTCAACTCTCTACAAATTGCTATGTGGGTGAAATTATGATGTCATGGCAAGTTACAACCTTTTCAGAGTTCATTTGTACTGCTTTTCAAATTCTGGGTCATTTAGCTCAAAATAAATCATTAAATGCCTGAAAAATAGCAAATGAAGTCAGAAAGGGTTGAAAATTGATGATGTGCCTTTGAATGGTGCATATTGAACACACAAAAGGTATGGAGTTAAAAGAAGTTATTAAAAACGAAATCCCTTTGTAATAGATGAGTTTTCGTTCGAAACCCTCATACTTCTTATGAGATTGTCCACTTTGTACACGAAGTGCATCCAGTTTTTGCCGTAACCTTCTCAACTCTCTACAAATTGCTATGTGGGTGAAATTATGATGTCATGGCAAGTTACAACCTTTTCAGAGTTCATTTGTACTGCTTTTCAAATTCTGGGTCATTTAGCTCAAAATAAATCATTAAATGCCTGAAAAATATCAAATGAAGTCAGAAAGGGTTGAAAATTGATGATGTGCCTTTGAATGGTGCATATTGAACACACAAAAAGTATGGAGTTAAAATAAGTTATTAAAAATGAAATCTCATTGTAATAGATGAGTTTTCGTCCCGAACCCTCATACTTCGTTATGAGATTAGTCCACTTTGTACACGAAGTGCATCCAGTTTTTGCCGTAACCCTCTCAACTCTCTAGAAGTTGCTATGTGGGTGAAATTATGATGTCATGCCAAGTTACAACCTTTTCAGAGTTCATTTGTACTGCTTTTCAAATTCTGGGTCATTTAGCTCAAAATAAATCATTAAATGCCTGAAAAATATCAAATGAAGTCAGAAAGGGTTGAAAATTGATGATGTGACTTTCGATGGTGCATATTGAACACACAAAAAGTATGGAGTTAAAATAAGTTATTAAAAATGAAATCCCTTTGTAATAGATGAGTTTTCGTCCGAAACCCTCATACTTCTTATGAGATTGTCCACTTTGTACACGAAGTGCATCCAGTTTTTGCCGTAACCCTCTCAACTCTCTAGAAAGTTGCTATGTGGGTGAAATTAAGATGTCATGCCAATTTACAATCTTTTCAGAGTTCATTTGTACTGCTTTTCAAATTCAGGGTCATTTAGCTCAAACTAAATCATTAAATGCCTGAAAAATATCAAATGAAGTCAGAAAGGGTTGAAAATTGAGGATGTGCCTTTGAATGGCGCATATTGAACACACGAAAAGTATGGAGTTAAAATAAGTTATTAAAAATGAAATCCCTTTGTAATAGATGAGTTTTCGTCCGAAACCCTCATACTTCTTATGAGATTGTCCACTTTGTACACGAAGTGCATCTAGTTTTTGCCGTAACCCTCTCAACTATCTAGAGGTTTCTATGTAGGTGAAATTATGATGTCATGCCAAGTTACAACCTTTTCAGAGTTCATTTGTACTGCTTTTCAAATTCAGGGTCATTTAGCTCAAAATAAATCATTAAATGCCTGAAAAATATCAAATGAAGTCAGAAAGGGTTGAAAATTGATGATGTGCCTTTGAATGGTGCATATTGAACACACAAAAGGTATGGAGTTAAAATAAGTTATTAAAAATGAAATCCCTTTGTAATAGATGAGTTTTCGTCGAAACCCTCATACTTCTTATGAGATTGTCCACTTTGTACACGAAGTGCATCCAGTTTTTGCCGTAACCCTCTCAACTCTCTAGAAATTGCTATGTGGGTGAAATTATGATGTCATGCCAAGTGACAACCTTTTCAAAGTTCATTTGTACTGCTTTTCAAATTCAGGGTCATTTAGCTCAAAATAAATCATTAAATGCCTGAAAAATATCAAATGAAGTCAGAAAGGGTTGAAAATTGATGATGTGCCTTTGAATGGTGCATATTGAACACACAAAAGGTATGGAGTTAAAATAAGTTATTAAAAATGAAATCCCTTTGTAATAGATGAGTTTTCTTCCGAAACCCTCATACTTCTTATGAGATTGTCCACTTTGTACACGAAGTGCATCCAGTTTTTGCCGTAACCTTCTCAACTCTCTACAAATTGCTATGTGGGTGAAATTATGATGTCATGGCAAGTTACAACCTTTTCAGAGTTCATTTGTACTGCTTTTCAAATTCTGGGTCATTTAGCTCAAAATAAATCATTAAATGCCTGAAAAATATCAAATGAAGTCAGAAAGGGTTGAAAATTGATGATGTGCCTTTGAATGGTGCATATTGAACACACAAAAATTATGGAGTTAAAATAAGTTATTACAAATGAAATCTCATTGTAATAGATGAGTTTTCGTCCCGAACCCTCATACTTCGTTATGAGATTATCCACTTTGTACACGAAGTGCATCCAGTTTTTGCCGTAACCCTCTCAACTCTGGAGAGGTTGCTATGTGGGTGAAATTATGATGTCATGCCAAGTTACAACCTTTTCAGAGTTCATTTGTACTGCTTTTCAAATTCTGGGTCATTTAGCTCAAAATAAATCATTAAATGCCTGAAAAATATCAAACGAAGTCAGAAAGGGTTGAAAATTGATGATGTGACTTTCGATGGTGCATATTGAACACACAAAAAGTATGGAGTTAAAATAAGTTATTAAAAATGAAATCCCTTTGTAATAGATGAGTTTTCGTCCGAAACCCTCATACCTCTTATGAGATTGTCCACTTTGTACACGAAGTGCATCCAGTTTTTGCCGTAACCCTCTCAACTCTCTAGAAGTTTCTATATGGGTGAAAATACGATGTCATGCCAATTTACAACCTTTTCAGCGTTCATTTGTACTGCTTTTCAAATTTAGGGTCATTCAGCTCAAAACAAATCATTAAATGCCTGAAAAATATCAAATGAAGTCAGAAAGGGTTGAAAATTGATGATGTGCCTTTGAATGGTGCATATTGAACACACAAAAGGTATGGAGTTAAAATAAGTTATTAAAAATGAAATCCCTTTGTAATAGATGAGTTTTCGTCCGAAACCCTCATACTTCTTATGAGATTGTCCACTTTGTACACGAAGTGCATCCAGTTTTTACCATAACCCTCTCAACTCTCTAGAAATTGCTATGTGGGTGAAATTATGATGTCATGCCAAGTTACAACCTTTTCAGAGTTCATTTGTACTGCTTTTAAAATTCACGGTCATTTAGCTCAAAATAGATCATTAAATGCCTGAAAAATATCAAATGAAGTCAGAAAGGGTTGAAAATTGATGATGTTCCTTTGAATGGTGCATATTGAACACACAAAAGGTATGGAGTTAAAATAAGTTATTAAAAATGAAATCCCTTTGTAATAGATGAGTTTTCGTCCGAAACCCTCATACTTCTTATGAGATTGTCCACTTTGTACACGAAGTGCATCCAGTTTTGCCGTAAGCCTATCAACTCTCTAGAAATTGCTATGTGGGTGAAATTATGATGTCATGCCAAGTTACATCCTTTTCAGAGTTCATTTGTATTGCTTTTCAAATTCAGGGTCATTTAGTTCAAAATAAATCATTAAATGCCTGAAAAATATCAAATGAAGTCAGAAAGTGTTGAAAATTGATGATGTGCCTTTGAATGGTGCATATTGAACACACAAAAGGTATGGAGTTAAAATAAGTTATTAAAAATGAAATCCCTTTGTAATAGATGAGTTTTCTTCCGAAACCCTCATACTTCTTATGAGATTGTCCACTTTGTACACGAAGTGCATCCAGTTTTTGCCGTAACCTTCTCAACTCTCTACAAATTGCTATGTGGGTGAAATTATGATGTCATGGCAAGTTACAACCTTTTCAGAGTTCATTTGTACTGCTTTTCAAATTCATGGGTCATTTAGCTCAAAATAAATCATTAAATGCCTGAAAAATATCAAATGAAGTCAGAAAGGGTTGAAAATTGATGATGTGCCTTTGAATGGTGCATATTGAACACACAAAAATTATGGAGTTAAAATAAGTTATTACAAATGAAATCTCATTGTAATAGATGAGTTTTCGTCCCGAACCCTCATACTTGTTATGAGATTATCCACTTTGTACACGAAGTGCATCCAGTTTTTGCCGTAACCCTCTCAACTCTGGAGAGGTTGCTATGTGGGTGAAATTATGATGTCATGCCAAGTTACAACCTTTTCAGAGTTCATTTGTACTGCTTTTCAAATTCTGGGTCATTTAGCTCAAAATAAATCATTAAATGCCTGAAAAATATCAAAGGAAGTCAGAAAGGGTTGAAAATTGATGATGTGACTTTCGATGGTGCATATTGAACACACAAAAAGTATGGAGTTAAAATAAGTTATTAAAAATGAAATCCCTTTGTAATAGATGAGTTTTCGTCCGAAACCCTCATACCTCTTATGAGATTGTCCACTTTGTACACGAAGTGCATCCAGTTTTTGCCGTAACCCTCTCAACTCTCTAGAAGTTTCTATATGGGTGAAAATACGATGTCATGCCAATTTACAACCTTTTCAGCGTTCATTTGTACTGCTTTTCAAATTAGGGTCATTCAGCTCAAAACAAATCATTAAATGCCTGAAAAATATCAAATGAAGTCAGAAAGGGTTGAAAATTGATGATGTGCCTTTGAATGGTGCATATTGAACACACAAAAGGTATGGAGTTAAAATAAGTTATTAAAAATGAAATCCCTTTGTAATAGATGAGTTTTCGTCCGAAACCCTCATACCTCTTATGAGATTGTCCACTTTGTACACGAAGTGCATCCAGTTTTTACCATAACCCTCTCAACTCTCTAGAAATTGCTATGTGTGTGAAATTATGATGTCATGCCAAGTTACAACCTTTTCAGAGTTCATTTGTACTGCTTTTAAAATTCACGGTCATTTAGCTCAAAATAGATCATTAAATGCCTGAAAAATATCAAATGAAGTCAGAAAGGGTTGAAAATTGATGATGTTCCTTTGAATGGTGCATATTGAACACACAAAAGGTATGGAGTTAAAATAAGTTATTAAAAATGAAATCCCTTTGTAATAGATGAGTTTTCGTCCGAAACCCTCATACTTCTTATGAGATTGTCCACTTTGTACACGAAGTGCATCCAGTTTTTGCCGTAACCCTCTCAACTCTCTAGAAGTTTCTATATGGGTGAAATTATGATGTCATGCCAATTTACAACCTTTTCAGAGTTCATTTGTACTGCTTTTCAAATTCAGGGTCATTTAGCTCAAAATAAATCATTAAATGCCTGAAAAATATCAAATGAAGTCAGAAAGTGTTGAAAATTGATGATGTGCCTTTGAATGGTGCATATTGAACACACAAAAAGTATGGAGTTAAAATAAGTTATTAAAAATGAAATCCCTTTGTAATAGATGAGTTTTCGTCTGAAACCCTCATACTTCTTATGAGATTGTCTACTTTGTACACTGAAGTACATCCAGTTTTTGCCGTAAGCCTATCAACTCTCTAGAAATTGCTATGTGGGTGAAATTATGATGTCATGCCAAGTTATATCCTTTTCAGAGTTCATTTGTATTGCTTTTCAAATTCAGGGTCATTTAGTTCAAAATAAATCATTAAATGCCTGAAAAATATCAAATGAAGTCAGAAAGGGTTGAAAATTGATGATGTGCCTTTGAATGGTGCACATTGAACACACAAAAGGTATGGAGTTAAAATAAGTTATTAAAAATGAAATCCCTTTGTAATAGATGAGTTTTCGTCCGAAACCCTCATACTTCTTATGAGATTGTCCACTTTGTACACGAAGTGCATCCAGTTTTTACCATAACCCTCTCAACTCTCTAGAAATTGCTATGTGGGTGAAATTATGATGTCATGCCAAGTTACAACCTTTTCAGAGTTCATTTGAACTGCTTTTCAAATTCACGGTCATTTAGCTCAAAATAAATCATTAAATGCCTGAAAAATATCAAATGAAGTCAGAAAGGGTTGAAAATTGATGATGTGCCTTTGAATGGTGCATATTGAACACACAAAAGGTATGGAGTTAAAATAAGTTATTAAAAATGAAATCCCTTTGTAATAGACGAGTTTTCGTCCGAAACCCTCATACTTCTTATGAGATTGTCCACTTTGTACACGAAGTGCATCCAGTTTTGCCGTAAGCCTATCAACTCTCTAGAAATTGCTATGTGGGTGAAATTATGATGTCATGCCAAGTTACATCCTTTTCAGAGTTCATTTGTATTGCTTTTCAAATTCAGGGTCATTTAGTTCAAAATAAATCATTAAATGCCTGAAAAATATCAAATGAAGTCAGAAAGTGTTGAAAATTGATGATGTGCCTTTGAATGGTGCATATTGAACACACAAAAGGTATGGAGTTAAAATAAGTTATTAAAAATGAAATCCCTTTGTAATAGATGAGTTTTCTTCCGAAACCCTCATACTTCTTATGAGATTGTCCACTTTGTACACGAAGTGCATCCAGTTTTTACCATAACCCTCTCAACTCTCTAGAAATTGCTATGTGGGTGAAATTATGATGTCATGCCAAGTTACAACCTTTTCAGAGTTCATTTGTACTGCTTTTAAAATTCACGGTCATTTAGCTCAAAATAAATCAATAAATGCCTGAAAAATATCAAATGAAGTCAGAAAGGGTTGAAAATTGATGATGTTCCTTTGAATGGTGCATATTGAACACACAAAAGGTATGGAGTTAAAATAAGTTATTAAAAATGAAATCCCTTTGTAATAGATGAGTTTTCGTCCGAAACCCTCATACTTCTTATGAGATTGTCCACTTTGTACACGAGGTGCATCCAGTTTTTTCCGTAACCCTCTCAACTCTCTAGAAGTTTCTATATGGGTGAAATTAAGATGTCATGCCAATTTACAACCTTTTCAGAGTTCATTTGTACTGCTTTTCAAATTCAGGGTCATTTAGCTCAAAATAAATCATTAAATGCCTGAAAAATATCAAATGAAGTCAGAAAGTGCTGAAAATTGATGATGTGCCTTTGAATGGTGCATATTGAACACACAAAAAGTATGGAGTTAAAATAAGTTATTAAAAATGAAATCCCTTTGTAATAGATGAGTTTTCGTCTGAAACCCTCATACTTCTTATGAGATTGTCTACTTTGTACATGAAGTACATCCAGTTTTTGCCGTAAGCCTATCAACTCTCTAGAAATTGCTATGTGGGTGAAATTATGATGTCATGCCAAGTTATATCCTTTTCAGAGTTCATTTGTATTGCTTTTCAAATTCAGGGTCATTTAGTTCAAAATAAATCATTAAATGCCTGAAAAATATCAAATGAAGTCAGAAAGGGTTGAAAATTGATGATGTGCCTTTGAATGGTGCACATTGAACACACAAAAGGTATGGAGTTAAAATAAGTTATTAAAAATGAAATCCCTTTGTAATAGATGAGTTTTCGTCCGAAACCCTCATACTTCTTATGAGATTGTCCACTTTGTACACGAAGTGCATCCAGTTTTTACCATAACCCTCTCAACTCTCTAGAAATTGCTATGTGGGTGACATTATGATGTCATGCCAAGTTACAACCTTTTCAGAGTTCATTTGAACTGCTTTTCAAATTCACGGTCATTTAGCTCAAAATAAATCATTAAATGCCTGAAAAATATCAAATGAAGTCAGAAAGGGTTGAAAATTGATGATGTGCCTTTGAATGGTGCATATTGAACACACAAAAGGTATGGAGTTAAAATAAGTTATTAAAAATGAAATCCCTTTGTAATAGACGAGTTTTCGTCCGAAACCCTCATACTTCTTATGAGATTGTCCACTTTGTACACGAAGTGCATCCAGTTTTGCCGTAAGCCTATCAACTCTCTAGAAATTGCTATGTGGGTGAAATTATGATGTCATGCCAAGTTACATCCTTTTCAGAGTTCATTTGTATTGCTTTTCAAATTCAGGGTCATTTAGTTCAAAATAAATCATTAAATGCCTGAAAAATATCAAATGAAGTCAGAAAGTGTTGAAAATTGATGATGTGCCTTTGAATGGTGCATATTGAACACACAAAAGGTATGGAGTTAAAATAAGTTATTAAAAATGAAATCCCTTTGTAATAGATGAGTTTTCTTCCGAAACCCTCATACTTCTTATGAGATTGTCCACTTTGTACAGGAAGTGCATCCAGTTTTTACCATAACCCTCTCAACTCTCTAGAAATTGCTATGTGGGTGAAATTATGATGTCATGCCAAGTTACAACCTTTTCAGAGTTCATTTGTACTGCTTTTAAAATTCACGGTCATTTAGCTCAAAATAAATCAATAAATGCCTGAAAAATATCAAATGAAGTCAGAAAGGGTTGAAAATTGATGATGTTCCTTTGAATGGTGCATATTGAACACACAAAAGGTATGGAGTTAAAATAAGTTATTAAAAATGAAATCCCTTTGTAATAGATGAGTTTTCGTCCGAAACCCTCATACTTCTTATGAGATTGTCCACTTTGTACACGAGGTGCATCCAGTTTTTTCCGTAACCCTCTCAACTCTCTAGAAGTTTCTATATGGGTGAAATTAAGATGTCATGCCAATTTACAACCTTTTCAGAGTTCATTTGTACTGCTTTTCAAATTCAGGGTCTTTTAGCTCAAAATAAATCATTAAATGCCTGAAAAATATCAAATGAAGTCAGAAAGTGCTGAAAATTGATGATGTGCCTTTGAATGGTGCATATTGAACACACAAAAAGTATGGAGTTAAAATAAGTTATTAAAAATGAAATCCCTTTGTAATAGATGAGTTTTCGTCTGAAACCCTCATACTTCTTATGAGATTGTCTACTTTGTACATGAAGTACATCCAGTTTTTGCCGTAAGCCTATCAACTCTCTAGAAATTGCTATGTGGGTGAAATTATGATGTCATGCCAAGTTATATCCTTTTCAGAGTTCATTTGTATTGCTTTTCAAATTCAGGGTCATTTAGTTCAAAATAAATCATTAAATGCCTGAAAAATATCAAATGAAGTCAGAAAGGGTTGAAAATTGATGATGTGCCTTTGAATGGTGCACATTGAACACACAAAAGGTATGGAGTTAAAATAAGTTATTAAAAATGAAATCCCTTTGTAATAGATGAGTTTTCGTCCGAAACCCTCATACTTCTTATGAGATTGTCCACTTTGTACACGAAGTGCATCCAGTTTTTACCATAACCCTCTCAACTCTCTAGAAATTGCTATGTGGGTGAAATTATGATGTCATGCCAAGTTACAACCTTTTCAGAGTTCATTTGAACTGCTTTTCAAATTCACGGTCATTTAGCTCAAAATAATCATTAAATGCCTGAAAAATATCAAATGAAGTCAGAAAGGGTTGAAAATTGATGATGTGCCTTTGAATGGTGCATATTGAACACACAAAAGGTATGGAGTTAAAATAAGTTATTAAAAATGAAATCCCTTTGTAATAGACGAGTTTTCGTCCGAAACCCTCATACTTCTTATGAGATTGTCCACTTTGTACACGAAGTGCATCCAGTTTTGCCGTAAGCCTATCAACTCTCTAGAAATTGCTATGTGGGTGAAATTATGATGTCATGCCAAGTTACATCCTTTTCAGAGTTCATTTGTATTGCTTTTCAAATTCAGGGTCATTTAGTTCAAAATAAATCATTAAATGCCTGAAAAATATCAAATGAAGTCAGAAAGTGTTGAAAATTGATGATGTGCCTTTGAATGGTGCATATTGAACACACAAAAGGTATGGAGTTAAAATAAGTTATTAAAAATGAAATCCCTTTGTAATAGATGAGTTTTCTTCCGAAACCCTCATACTTCTTATGAGATTGTCCACTTTGTACACGAAGTGCATCCAGTTTTTACCATAACCCTCTCAACTCTCTAGAAATTGCTATGTGGGTGAAATTATGATGTCATGCCAAGTTACAACCTTTTCAGAGTTCATTTGTACTGCTTTTAAAATTCACGGTCATTTAGCTCAAAATAAATCAATAAATGCCTGAAAAATATCAAATGAAGTCAGAAAGGGTTGAAAATTGATGATGTTCCTTTGAATGGTGCATATTGAACACACAAAAGGTATGGAGTTAAAATAAGTTATTAAAAATGAAATCCCTTTGTAATAGATGAGTTTTCGTCCGAAACCCTCATACTTCTTATGAGATTGTCCACTTTGTACACGAGGTGCATCCAGTTTTTTCCGTAACCCTCTCAACTCTCTAGAAGTTTCTATATGGGTGAAATTAAGATGTCATGCCAATTTACAACCTTTTCAGAGTTCATTTGTACTGCTTTTCAAATTCAGGGTCATTTAGCTCAAAATAAATCATTAAATGCCTGAAAAATATCAAATGAAGTCAGAAAGTGCTGAAAATTGATGATGTGCCTTTGAATGGTGCATATTGAACACACAAAAAGTATGGAGTTAAAATAAGTTATTAAAAATGAAATCCCTTTGTAATAGATGAGTTTTCGTCTGAAACCCTCATACTTCTTATGAGATTGTCTACTTTGTACATGAAGTACATCCAGTTTTTGCCGTAAGCCTATCAACTCTCTAGAAATTGCTATGTGGGTGAAATTATGATGTCATGCCAAGTTATATCCTTTTCAGAGTTCATTTGTATTGCTTTTCAAATTCAGGGTCATTTAGTTCAAAATAAATCATTAAATGCCTGAAAAATATCAAATGAAGTCAGAAAGGGTTGAAAATTGATGATGTGCCTTTGAATGGTGCACATTGAACACACAAAAGGTATGGAGTTAAAATAAGTTATTAAAAATGAAATCCCTTTGTAATAGATGAGTTTTCGTCCGAAACCCTCATACTTCTTATGAGATTGTCCACTTTGTACACGAAGTGCATCCAGTTTTTACCATAACCCTCTCAACTCTCTAGAAATTGCTATGTGGGTGAAATTATGATGTCATGCCAAGTTACAACCTTTTCAGAGTTCATTTGAACTGCTTTTCAAATTCACGGTCATTTAGCTCAAAATAAATCATTAAATGCCTGAAAAATATCAAATGAAGTCAGAAAGGGTTGAAAATTGATGATGTGCCTTTGAATGGTGCATATTGAACACACAAAAGGTATGGAGTTAAAATAAGTTATTAAAAATGAAATCCCTTTGTAATAGACGAGTTTTCGTCCGAAACCCTCATACTTCTTATGAGATTGTCCACTTTGTACACGAAGTGCATCCAGTTTTGCCGTAAGCCTATCAACTCTCTAGA
Organism: Hordeum marinum; assembly: GCA_022496015.1. Taxonomy (NCBI): domain Eukaryota; kingdom Viridiplantae; phylum Streptophyta; class Magnoliopsida; order Poales; family Poaceae; genus Hordeum; species Hordeum marinum. Next base: position 33,407 of record JAAAWK010000247.1, on the reverse strand, counting down.
AATTGCTATGTGGGTGAAATTATGATGTCATGCCAAGTTACATCCTTTTCAGAGTTCATTTGTATTGCTTTTCAAATTCAGGGTCATTTAGTTCAAAATAAATCATTAAATGCCTGAAAAATATCAAATGAAGTCAGAAAGTGTTGAAAATTGATGATGTGCCTTTGAATGGTGCATATTGAACACACAAAAGGTATGGAGTTAAAATAAGTTATTAAAAATGAAATCCCTTTGTAATAGATGAGTTTTCTTCCGAAACCCTCATACTTCTTATGAGATTGTCCACTTTGTACACGGAAGTGCATCCAGTTTTTACCATAACCCTCTCAACTCTCTAGAAATTGCTATGTGGGTGAAATTATGATGTCATGCCAAGTTACAACCTTTTCAGAGTTCATTTGTACTGCTTTTAAAATTCACGGTCATTTAGCTCAAAATAAATCAATAAATGCCTGAAAAATATCAAATGAAGTCAGAAAGGGTTGAAAATTGATGATGTTCCTTTGAATGGTGCATATTGAACACACAAAAGGTATGGAGTTAAAATAAGTTATTAAAAATGAAATCCCTTTGTAATAGATGAGTTTTCGTCCGAAACCCTCATACTTCTTATGAGATTGTCCACTTTGTACACGAGGTGCATCCAGTTTTTTCCGTAACCCTCTCAACTCTCTAGAAGTTTCTATATGGGTGAAATTAAGATGTCATGCCAATTTACAACCTTTTCAGAGTTCATTTGTACTGCTTTTCAAATTCAGGGTCATTTTAGCTCAAAATAAATCATTAAATGCCTGAAAAATATCAAATGAAGTCAGAAAGTGCTGAAAATTGATGATGTGCCTTTGAATGGTGCATATTGAACACACAAAAAGTATGGAGTTAAAATAAGTTATTAAAAATGAAATCCCTTTGTAATAGATGAGTTTTCGTCTGAAACCCTCATACTTCTTATGAGATTGTCTACTTTGTACATGAAGTACATCCAGTTTTTGCCGTAAGCCTATCAACTCTCTAGAAATTGCTATGTGGGTGAAATTATGATGTCATGCCAAGTTATATCCTTTTCAGAGTTCATTTGTATTGCTTTTCAAATTCAGGGTCATTTAGTTCAAAATAAATCATTAAATGCCTGAAAAATATCAAATGAAGTCAGAAAGGGTTGAAAATTGATGATGTGCCTTTGAATGGTGCACATTGAACACACAAAAGGTATGGAGTTAAAATAAGTTATTAAAAATGAAATCCCTTTGTAATAGATGAGTTTTCGTCCGAAACCCTCATACTTCTTATGAGATTGTCCACTTTGTACACGAAGTGCATCCAGTTTTTACCATAACCCTCTCAACTCTCTAGAAATTGCTATGTGGGTGAAATTATGATGTCATGCCAAGTTACAACCTTTTCAGAGTTCATTTGAACTGCTTTTCAAATTCACGGTCATTTAGCTCAAAATAAATCATTAAATGCCTGAAAAATATCAAATGAAGTCAGAAAGGGTTGAAAATTGATGATGTGCCTTTGAATGGTGCATATTGAACACACAAAAGGTATGGAGTTAAAATAAGTTATTAAAAATGAAATCCCTTTGTAATAGACGAGTTTTCGTCCGAAACCCTCATACTTCTTATGAGATTGTCCACTTTGTACACGAAGTGCATCCAGTTTTGCCGTAAGCCTATCAACTCTCTAGAAATTGCTATGTGGGTGAAATTATGATGTCATGCCAAGTTACATCCTTTTCAGAGTTCATTTGTATTGCTTTTCAAATTCAGGGTCATTTAGTTCAAAATAAATCATTAAATGCCTGAAAAATATCAAATGAAGTCAGAAAGGGTTGAAAATTGATGATGTGCCTTTGAATGGTGCATATTGAACACACAAAAGGTATGGAGTTAAAATAAGTTATTAAAAATGAAATCCCTTTGTAATAGATGAGTTTTCTTCCGAAACCCTCATACTTCTTATGAGATTGTCCACTTTGTACACGAAGTGCATCCAGTTTTTACCATAACCCTCTCAACTCTCTAGAAATTGCTATGTGGGTGAAATTATGATGTCATGCCAAGTTACAACCTTTCAGAGTTCATTTGTACTGCTTTTAAAATTCACGGTCATTAGCTCAAAATAAATCATTAAATGCCTGAAAAATATCAAATGAAGTCAGAAAGGGTTGAAAATTGATGATGTTCCTTTGAATGGTGCATATTGAACACACAAAAGGTATGGAGTTAAAATAAGTTATTAAAAATGAAATCCCTTTGTAATAGATGAGTTTTCGTCCGAAACCCTCATACTTCTTATGAGATTGTCCACTTTGTACACGAAGTGCATCCAGTTTTTTCCGTAACCCTCTCAACTCTCTAGAAGTTTCTATATGGGTGAAATTAAGATGTCATGCCAATTTACAACCTTTTCAGAGTTCATTTGTACTGCTTTTCAAATTCAGGGTCATTTAGCTCAAAATAAATCATTAAATGCCTGAAAAATATCAAATGAAGTCAGAAAGTGCTGAAAATTGATGATGTGCCTTTGAATGGTGCATATTGAACACACAAAAAGTATGGAGTTAAAATAAGTTATTAAAAATGAAATCCCTTTGTAATAGATGAGTTTTCGTCTGAAACCCTCATACTTCTTATGAGATTGTCTACTTTGTACATGAAGTACATCCAGTTTTTGCCGTAAGCCTATCAACTCTCTAGAAATTGCTATGTGGGTGAAATTATGATGTCATGCCAAGTTATATCCTTTTCAGAGTTCATTTGTATTGCTTTTCAAATTCAGGGTCATTTAGTTCAAAATAAATCATTAAATGCCTGAAAAATATCAAATGAAGTCAGAAAGGGTTGAAAATTGATGATGTGCCTTTGAATGGTGCACATTGAACACACAAAAGGTATGGAGTTAAAATAAGTTATTAAAAATGAAATCCCTTTGTAATAGATGAGTTTTCGTCCGAAACCCTCATACTTCTTATGAGATTGTCCACTTTGTACACGAAGTGCATCCAGTTTTTACCATAACCCTCTCAACTCTCTAGAAATTGCTATGTGGGTGAAATTATGATGTCATGCCAAGTTACAACCTTTTCAGAGTTCATTTGAACTGCTTTTCAAATTCACGGTCATTTAGCTCAAAATAAATCATTAAATGCCTGAAAAATATCAAATGAAGTCAGAAAGGGTTGAAAATTGATGATGTGCCTTTGAATGGTGCATATTGAACACACAAAAGGTATGGAGTTAAAATAAGTTATTAAAAATGAAATCCCTTTGTAATAGATGAGTTTTCGTCCGAAACCCTCATACTTCTTATGAGATTGTCCACTTTGTACACGAAGTGCATCCAGTTTTGCCGTAAGCCTATCAACTCTCTAGAAATTGCTATGTGGGTGAAATTATGATGTCATGCCAAGTTACATCCTTTTCAGAGTTCATTTGTATTGCTTTTCAAATTCAGGGTCATTTAGTTCAAAATAAATCATTAAATGCCTGAAAAATATCAAATGAAGTCAGAAAGGGTTGAAAATTGATGATGTGCCTTTGAATGGTGCATATTGAACACACAAAAGTTATGGAGTTAAAATAAGTTATTAAAAATGAAATCCCTTTGTAATAGATGAGTTTTCTTCCGAAACCCTCATACTTCTTATGAGATTGTCCACTTTGTACACGAAGTGCATACTGTTTACTATAACCCTCTCAACTCTCTAGAAATTGCTATGTGGGTGAAATTATGATGTCATGCCAAGTTACAACCTTTTCAGAGTTCATTTGTACTGCTTTTAAAATTCACGGTCATTTAGCTCAAAATAAATCAATTAAATGCCTGAAAAATATCAAATGAAGTCAGAAAGGGTTGAAAATTGATGATGTTCCTTTGAATGGTGCATATTGAACACACAAAAGGTATGGAGTTAAAATAAGTTATTAAAAATGAAATCCCTTTGTAATAGATGAGTTTTCGTCCGAAACCCTCATACTTCTTATGAGATTGTCCACTTTGTACACGAAGTGCATCTAGTTATTGCCGTAACCCTCTCAACTCTCTAGAAGTTTCTATATGGGTGAAATTAATGATGTCATGCCAATTTACAACCTTTTCAGAGTTCATTTGTACTGCTTTTCAAATTCAGGGTCATTTAGCTCAAAATAAATCATTAAATGCCTGAAAAATATCAAATGAAGTCAGAAAGTGCTGAAAATTGATGATGTGCCTTTGAATGGTGCATATTGAACACACAAAAAGTATGGAGTTAAAATAAGTTATTAAAAATGAAATCCCTTTGTAATAGATGAGTTTTCGTCCTGAAACCCTCATACTTCTTATGAGATTGTCTACTTTGTACACTGAAGTACATCCAGTTTTTGCCGTAAGCCTATCAACTCTCTAGAAATTGCTATGTGGGTGAAATTATGATGTCATGCCAAGTTATATCCTTTTCAGAGTTCATTTGTATTGCTTTTCAAATTCAGGGTCATTTAGTTCAAAATAAATCATTAAATGCCTGAAAAATATCAAATGAAGTCAGAAAGGGTTGAAAATTGATGATGTGCCTTTGAATGGTGCACTATTGAACACACAAAAGGTATGGAGTTAAAATAAGTTATTAAAAATGAAATCCCTTTGTAATAGATGAGTTTTCGTCCGAAACCCTCATACTTCTTATGAGATTGTCCACTTTGTACACGAAGTGCATCCAGTTTTTACCATAACCCTCTCAACTCTCTAGAAATTGCTATGTGGGTGAAATTATGATGTCATGCCAAGGTACAACCTTTTCAGAGTTCATTTGTACTGCTTTTCAAATTCACGGTCATTTAGCTCAAAATAAATCATTAAATGCCTGAAAAATATCAAATGAAGTCAGAAAGGGTTGAAAATTGATGATGTGCCTTTGAATGGTGCATATTGAACACACAAAAAGTATGGAGTTAAAATAAGTTATTAAAAATGAAATCCCTTTGTAATAGATGAGTTTTCGTCCGAAACCCTCATACTTCTTATGAGATTGTCCACTTTGTACACGAAGTGCATCCAGTTTTTGCCGTAAGCCTATCAACTCTCTAGAAATTGCTATGTGGGTGAAATTATGATGTCATGCCAAGTTACATCCTTTTCAGAGTTCATTTGTATTGGTTTTCAAATTCAGGGTCATTTAGTTCAAAATAAATCATTAAATGCCTGAAAAATATCAAATGAAGTCAGAAAGGGTTGAAAATTGATGATGTGCCTTTGAATGGTGCATATTGAACACACAAAAGGTATGGAGTTAAAATAAGTTATTAAAAATGAAATCCCTTTGTAATAGATGAGTTTTCGTCCGAAACCCTCATACTTCTGATGAGATTGTCCACTTTGTACACGAAGTGCATCCTGTTTTTACCATAACCCTCTCAACTCTCTAGAAATTGCTATGTGGGTGAAATTATGATGTCATGCCAAGGTACAACCTTTTCAGAGTTCATTTGTACTGCTTTTCAAATTCACGGTCATTTAGCTCAAAATAAATCATTAAATGCCTGAAAAATATCAAATGAAGTCAGAAAGGGTTGAAAATTGATGATGTGCCTTTGAATGGTGCATATTGAACACACAAAAGGTATGGAGTTAAAATAAGTTATTAAAAATGAAATCCCTTTGTAATAGATGAGTTTTCGTCCGAAACCCTCATACTTCTTATGAGATTGTCCACTTTGTACACGAAGTGCATCCAGTTTTTGCCGTAAGCCTCTCAACTCTCTAGAAATTGCTATGTGGGTGAAATTATGATGTCATGCCAAGTTACATCCTTTTCAGAGTTCATTTGTACTTGCTTTTCAAATTCAGGGTCATTTAGCTCAAAATAAATCATTAAATGCCTGAAAAATATCAAATGAAGTCAGAAAGGGTTGAAAATTGATGATGTGCCTTTGAATGGTGCATATTGAACACACAAAAGGTATGGAGTTAAAATAAGTTATTAAAAATGAAATCCCTTTGTAATAGATGAGTTTTCGTCCGAAACCCAAATACTTCTTATGAGATTGTCCAATTTGTACACGAAGTGCATCCAGTTTTTACCGTAACCCTCTCAACTCTCTAGAAATTGCTATGTGGGTGAAATTATGATGTCATGCCAAGTTACAACCTTTTGAGAGTTCATTTGTATTGCTTTTCAAATTCAGGGTCATTTAGCTCAAAATAAATCATTAAATGCCTGAAAAATATCAAATGAAGTCAGAAAGGGTTGAAAATTGATGATGTGCCTTTGAATGGTGCATATTGAACACACAAAAGGTATGGAGTTAAAATAAGTTATTAAAAATGAAATCCCTTTGTAATAGATGAGTTTTCGTCCGAAACCCTCATACTTCTTATGAGATTGTCCACTTTGTACACGAAGTGCATCCAGTTTTTTCCGTAACCCTCTCAACTCTCTAGAAGTTGCTATAGTGGGTGAAATTATGATGTCATGCCAAGTTACAACCTTTTCAGAGTTCATTTGTACTACTTTTCAAATTCAGGGTCATTTAGCTCAAAATAAATCATTAAATGCCTGAAAAATATCAAATGAAGTCAGAAAGGGTTGAAAATTGATGATGTGCCTTTGAATGGTGCATATTGAACACACAAAAAGTATGGAGTTAAAATAAGTTATTAAAAATGAAATCCCTTTGTAATAGATGAGTTTGCGTCCGAAACCCTCATACTTCTTATGAGATTGTCCACTTTGTACACGAAGTGCATCCAGTTTTTGCCGTAAGCCTATCAACTCTCTAGAAATTGCTATGTGGGTGAAATTATGATGTCATGCCAAGTTACATCCTTTTCAGAGTTCATTTGTATTGGTTTTCAAATTCAGGGTCATTTAGTTCAAAATAAATCATTAAATGCCTGAAAAATATCAAATGAAGTCAGAAAGGGTTGAAAATTGATGATGTGCCTTTGAATGGTGCATATTGAACACACAAAAGGTATGGAGTTAAAATAAGTTATTAAAAATGAAATCCCTTTGTAATAGATGAGTTTTCGTCCGAAACCCTCATACTTCTTATGAGATTGTCCACTTTGTACACGAAGTGCATCCAGTTTTTGCCGTAAGCCTATCAACTCTCTAGAAAATGCTATGTGGGTGAAATTATGATGTCATGCCAAGTTACAATCCTTTTCAGAGTTCATTTGTATTGCTTTTCAAATTCAGGGTCATTTAGTTCAAAATAAATCATTAAATGCCTGAAAAATATCAAATGAAGTCAGAAAGGGTTGAAAATTGATGATGTGCCTTTGAATGGTGCATATTGAACACACAAAAGGTATGGAGTTAAAATAAGTTATTAAAAATGAAATCCCTTTGTAATAGATGAGTTTTCGTCCGAAACCCTCATACTTCTTATGAGATTGTCCACTTTGTACACGAAGTGCATCCAGTTTTTACCAGTAACCCTCTCAACTCTCTAGAAATTGCTATGTGGGTGAAATTATGATGTCATGCCAAGTTACAACCTTTTCAGAGTTCATTTGTAACTGCTTTTCAAATTCACGGTCATTTAGCTCAAAATAAATCATTAAATGCCTGAAAAATATCAAATGAAGTCAGAAAGCGTTGAAAATTGATGATGTGCCTTTGAATGGTGCATATTGAACACACAAAAGGTATGGAGTTAAAATAAGTTATTAAAAATGAAATCCCTTTGTAATAGATGAGTTTTCGTCCGAAACCCTCATACTTCTTATGAGATTGTCCACTTTGTACACGAAGTGCATCCAGTTTTGCCGTAAGCCTATCAACTCTCTAGAAATTGCTATGTGGGTGAAATTATGATGTCATGCCAAGTTACATCCTTTTCAGAGTTCATTTGTATTGCTTTTCAAATTCAGGGTCATTTAGCTTCAAAATAAATCATTAAATGCCTGAAAAATATCAAATGAAGTCAGAAAGGGTTGAAAATTGATGATGTGCCTTTGAATGGTGCATATTGAACACACAAAAGGTATGGAGTTAAAATAAGTTATTAAAAATGAAATCCCTTTGTAATAGATGAGTTTTCGTCCGAAACCCTCATACTTCTTATGAGATTGTCCACTTTGTACACGAAGTGCATCCAGTTTTTACCATAACCCTCTCAACTCTCTAGAAATTGCTATGTGGGTGAAATTATGATGTCATGCCAAGGTACAACCTTTTCAGAGTTCATTTGTACTGCTTTTCAAATTCACGGTCATTTAGCTCAAAATAAATCATTAAATGCCTGAAAAATATCAAATGAAGTCAGAAAGGGTTGAAAATTGATGATGTGCCTTTGAATGGTGCATATTGAACACACAAAAGGTATGGAGTTAAAATAAGTTATTAAAAATGAAATCCCTTTGTAATAGATGAGTTTTCGTCCGAAACCCTCATACTTCTTATGAGATTGTCCACTTTGTACACGAAGTGCATCCAGTTTTTTCCGTAACCCTCTCAACTCTCTAGAAGTTTCTATATGGGTGAAATTAAGATGTCATGCCAATTTACAACCTTTTCAGAGTTCATTTGTACTGCTTTTCAAATTCAGGGTCATTTAGCTCAAAATAAATCATTAAATGCCTGAAAAATATCAAATGAAGTCAGAAAGTGCTGAAAATTGATGATGTGCCTTTGAATGGCGCATATTGAACACACAAAAAGTATGGAGTTAAAATAAGTTATTAAAAATGAAATCCCTTTGTAATAGATGAGTTTTCGTCTGAAACCCTCATACTTCTTATGAGATTGTCCACTTTGTACACTGAAGTAGCATCCAGTTTTTGCCGTAAGCCTATCAACTCTCTAGAAATTGCTATGTGGGTGAAATTATGATGTCATGCCAAGTTATATCCTTTTCAGAGTTCATTTGTATTGCTTTTCAAATTCAGGGTCATTTAGTTCAAAATAAATCATTAAATGCCTGAAAAATATCAAATGAAGTCAGAAAGGGTTGAAAATTGATGATGTGCCTTTGAATGGTGCATATTGAACACACAAAAGGTATGGAGTTAAAATAAGTTATTAAAAATGAAATCCCTTTGTAATAGATGAGTTTTCGTCCGAAACCCTCATACTTCTTATGAGATTGTCCACTTTGTACACGAAGTGCATCCAGTTTTTTCCGTAACCCTCTCAACTCTCTAGAAGTTTCTATATGGGTGAAATTAAGATGTCATGCCAATTTACAACCTTTTCAGAGTTCATTTGTACTGCTTTTCAAATTCAGGGTCATTTAGCTCAAAATAAATCATTAAATGCCTGAAAAATATCAAATGAAGTCAGAAAGCGTTGAAAATTGATGATGTGCCTTTGAATGGTGCATATTGAACACACAAAAGGTATGGAGTTAAAATAAGTTATTAAAAATGAAATCCCTTTGTAATAGATGAGTTTTCGTCCGAAACCCTCATACTTCTTATGAGATTGTCCACTTTGTACACGAAGTGCATCCAGTTTTGCCGTAAGCCTATCAACTCTCTAGAAATTGCTATGTGGGTGAAATTATGATGTCATGCCAAGTTACATCCTTTTCAGAGTTCATTTGTATTGCTTTTCAAATTCAGGGTCATTTAGCTTCAAAATAAATCATTAAATGCCTGAAAAATATCAAATGAAGTCAGAAAGGGTTGAAAATTGATGATGTGCCTTTGAATGGTGCATATTGAACACACAAAAGGTATGGAGTTAAAATAAGTTATTAAAAATGAAATCCCTTTGTAATAGATGAGTTTTCGTCCGAAACCCTCATACTTCTTATGAGATTGTCCACTTTGTACACGAAGTGCATCCAGTTTTTACCATAACCCTCTCAACTCTCTAGAAATTGCTATGTGGGTGAAATTATGATGTCATGCCAAGGTACAACCTTTTCAGAGTTCATTTGTACTGCTTTTCAAATTCACGGTCATTTAGCTCAAAATAAATCATTAAATGCCTGAAAAATATCAAATGAAGTCAGAAAGGGTTGAAAATTGATGATGTTCCTTTGAATGGTGCATATTGAACACACAAAAGGTATGGAGTTAAAATAAGTTATTAAAAATGAAATCCCTTTGTAATAGATGAGTTTTCGTCCGAAACCCTCATACTTCTTATGAGATTGTCCACTTTGTACACGAAGTGCATCCAGTTTTTTCCGTAACCCTCTCAACTCTCTAGAAGTTTCTATATGGGTGAAATTAAGATGTCATGCCAATTTACAACCTTTTCAGAGTTCATTTGTACTGCTTTTCAAATTCAGGGTCATTTAGCTCAAAATAAATCATTAAATGCCTGAAAAATATCAAATGAAGTCAGAAAGTGCTGAAAATTGATGATGTGCCTTTGAATGGTGCATATTGAACACACAAAAAGTATGGAGTTAAAATAAGTTATTAAAAATGAAATCCCTTTGTAATAGATGAGTTTTCGTCTGAAACCCTCATACTTCTTATGAGATTGTCTACTTTGTACATGAAGTACATCCAGTTTTTGCCGTAAGCCTATCAACTCTCTAGAAATTGCTATGTGGGTGAAATTATGATGTCATGCCAAGTTATATCCTTTTCAGAGTTCATTTGTATTGCTTTTCAAATTCAGGGTCATTTAGTTCAAAATAAATCATTAAATGCCTGAAAAATATCAAATGAAGTCAGAAAGGGTTGAAAATTGATGATGTGCCTTTGAATGGTGCACATTGAACACACAAAAGGTATGGAGTTAAAATAAGTTATTAAAAATGAAATCCCTTTGTAATAGATGAGTTTTCGTCCGAAACCCTCATACTTCTTATGAGATTGTCCACTTTGTACACGAAGTGCATCCAGTTTTTACCATAACCCTCTCAACTCTCTAGAAATTGCTATGTGGGTGAAATTATGATGTCATGCCAAGTTACAACCTTTTCAGAGTTCATTTGAACTGCTTTTCAAATTCACGGTCATTTAGCTCAAAATAAATCATTAAATGCCTGAAAAATATCAAATGAAGTCAGAAAGGGTTGAAAATTGATGATGTGCCTTTGAATGGTGCATATTGAACACACAAAAGGTATGGAGTTAAAATAAGTTATTAAAAATGAAATCCCTTTGTAATAGATGAGTTTTCGTCCGAAACCCTCATACTTCTTATGAGATTGTCCACTTTGTACACGAAGTGCATCCAGTTTTGCCGTAAGCCTATCAACTCTCTAGAAATTGCTATGTGGGTGAAATTATGATGTCATGCCAAGTTACATCCTTTTCAGAGTTCATTTGTATTGCTTTTCAAATTCAGGGTCATTTAGTTCAAAATAAATCATTAAATGCCTGAAAAATATCAAATGAAGTCAGAAAGGGTTGAAAATTGATGATGTGCCTTTGAATGGTGCATATTGAACACACAAAAGGTATGGAGTTAAAATAAGTTATTAAAAATGAAATCCCTTTGTAATAGATGAGTTTTCTTCCGAAACCCTCATACTTCTTATGAGATTGTCCACTTTGTACACGAAGTGCATCCAGTTTTTACCATAACCCTCTCAACTCTCTAGAAATTGCTATGTGGGTGAAATTATGATGTCATGCCAAGTTACAACCTTTTCAGAGTTCATTTGTACTGCTTTTAAAATTCACAGTTATTTAGCTCAAAATAAATCATTAAATGCCTGAAAAATATCAAATGAAGTCAGAAAGGGTTGAAAATTGATGATGTTCCTTTGAATGGTGCATATTGAACACACAAAAGGTATGGAGTTAAAATAAGTTATTAAAAATGAAATCCGTTTGTAATAGATGAGTTTTCGTCCGAAACCCTCACACTTCTTATGAGATTGTCCACTTTGTACACGAAGTGCATCCAGTTTTTTCCGTAACCCTCTCAACTCTCTAGAAGTTTCTATATGGGTGAAATTAAGATGTCATGCCAATTTACAACCTTTTCAGAGTTCATTTGTACTGCTTTTCAAATTCAGGGTCATTTAGCTCAAAATAAATCATTAAATGCCTGAAAAATATCAAATGAAGTCAGAAAGTGCTTGAAAATTGATGATGTGCCTTTGAATGGTGCATATTGAACACACAAAAAGTATGGAGTTAAAATAAGTTATTAAAAATGAAATCCCTTTGTAATAGATGAGTTTTCGTCTGAAACCCTCATACTTCTTATGAGATTGTCTACTTTGTACACTGAAGTACATCCAGTTTTTGCCGTAAGCCTATCAACTCTCTAGAAATTGCTATGTGGGTGAAATTATGATGTCATGCCAAGTTATATCCTTTTCAGAGTTCATTTGTATTGCTTTTCAAATTCAGGGTCATTTAGTTCAAAATAAATCATTAAATGCCTGAAAAATATCAAATGAAGTCAGAAAGGGTTGAAAATTGATGATGTGCCTTTGAATGGTGCATATTGAACACACAAAAGGTATGGAGTTAAAATAAGTTATTAAAAATGAAATCCCTTTGTAATAGATGAGTTTTCGTCCGAAACCCTCATACTTCTTATGAGATTGTCCACTTTGTACACGAAGTGCATCCAGTTTTTACCATAACCCTCTCAACTCTCTAGAAATTGCTATGTGGGTGAAATTATGATGTCATGCCAAGTTACAACCTTTTCAGAGTTCATTTGACTGCTTTTCAAATTCACGGTCATTTAGCTCAAAATAAATCATTAAATGCCTGAAAAATATCAAATGAAGTCAGAAAGGGTTGAAAATTGATGATGTGCCTTTGAATGGTGCATATTGAACACACAAAAGGTATGGAGTTAAAATAAGTTATTAAAAATGAAATCCCTTTGTAATAGATGAGTTTTCGTCCGAAACCCTCATACTTCTTATGAGATTGTCCACTTTGTACACGAAGTGCATCCAGTTTTGCCGTAAGCCTATCAACTCTCTAGAAATTGCTATGTGGGTGAAATTATGATGTCATGCCAAGTTACATCCTTTTCAGAGTTCATTTGTATTGCTTTTCAAATTCAGGGTCATTTAGCTTCAAAATAAATCATTAAATGCCTGAAAAATATCAAATGAAGTCAGAAAGGGTTGAAAATTGATGATGTGCCTTTGAATGGTGCATATTGAACACACAAAAGTTATGGAGTTAAAATAAGTTATTAAAAATGAAATCCCTTTGTAATAGATGAGTTTTCTTCCGAAACCCTCATACTTCTTATGAGATTGTCCACTTTGTACACGAAGTGCATCCAGTTTTTACCATAACCCTCTCAACTCTCTAGAAATTGCTATGTGGGTGAAATTATGATGTCATGCCAAGTTACAACCTTTTCAGAGTTCATTTGTACTGCTTTTCAAATTCACAGGTCATTTAGCTCAAAATAAATCATTAAATGCCTGAAAAATATCAAATGAAGTCAGAAAGGGTTGAAAATTGATGATGTTCCTTTGAATGGTGCATATTGAACACACAAAAGGTATGGAGTTAAAATAAGTTATTAAAAATGAAATCCCTTTGTAATAGATGAGTTTTCGTCCGAAACCCTCACACTTCTTATGAGATTGTCCACTTTGTACACGAAGTGCATCCAGTTTTTTCCGTACCCCTCTCAACTCTCTAGAAGTTTCTATATGGGTGAAATTAAGATGTCATGCCAATTTACAACCTTTTCAGAGTTCATTTGTACTGCTTTTCAAATTCAGGGTCATTTAGCTCAAAATAAATCATTAAATGCCTGAAAAATATCAAATGAAGTCAGAAAGTGCTTGAAAATTGATGATGTGCCTTTGAATGGTGCATATTGAACACACAAAAAGTATGGAGTTAAAATAAGTTATTAAAAATGAAATCCCTTTGTAATAGATGAGTTTTCGTCTGAAACCCTCATACTTCTTATGAGATTGTCCTACTTTGTACATGAAGTACATCCAGTTTTTGCCGTAAGCCTATCAACTCTCTAGAAATTGCTATGTGGGTGAAATTATGATGTCATGCCAAGTTATATCCTTTTCAGAGTTCATTTGTATTGCTTTTCAAATTCAGGGTCATTTAGCTTCAAAATAAATCATTAAATGCCTGAAAAAATATCAAATGAAGTCAGAAAGGGTTGAAAATTGATGATGTGCCTTTGAATGGTGCATATTGAACACACAAAAGGTATGGAGTTAAAATAAGTTATTAAAAATGAAATCCCTTTGTAATAGATGAGTTTTCGTCCGAAACCCTCATACTTCTTATGAGATTGTCCACTTTGTACACGAAGTGCATCCAGTTTTTACCGTAACCCTCTCAACTCTCTAGAAATTGCTATGTGGGTGAAATTATGATGTCATGCCAAGTTACAACCTTTTCAGAGTTCATTTGTACTGCTTTTCAAATTCACGGTCATTTAGCTCAAAATAAATCATTAAATGCCTGAAAAATATCAAATGAAGTCAGAAAGGGTTGAAAATTGATGATGTGCCTTTGAATGGTGCATATTGAACACACAAAAGGTATGGAGTTAAAATAAGTTATTAAAAATGAAATCCCTTTGTAATAGATGAGTTTTCGTCCGAAACCCTCATACTTCTTATGAGATTGTCCACTTTGTACACGAAGTGCATCCAGTTTTTGCCGTAAGCCTATCAACTCTCTAGAAAATGCTATGTGGGTGAAATTATGATGTCATGCCAAGTTACATCCTTTTCAGAGTTCATTTGTATTGGTTTTCAAATTCAGGGTCATTTAGCTCAAAATAAATCATTAAATGCCTGAAAAATATCAAATGAAGTCAGAAAGGGTTGAAAATTGATGATGTGCCTTTGAATGGTGCATATTGAACACACAAAAGTTATGGAGTTAAAATAAGTTATTAAAAATGAAATCCCTTTGTAATAGATGAGTTTTCTTCCGAAACCCTCATACTTCTTATGAGATTGTCCACTTTGTACACGAAGTGCATCCAGTTTTTACCATAACCCTCTCAACTCTCTAGAAATTGCTATGTGGGTGAAATTATGATGTCATGCCAAGTTACAACCTTTTCAGAGTTCATTGGTACTGCTTTTAAAATTCACAGTCATTTAGCTCAAAATAAATCATTAAATGCCTGAAAAATATCAAATGAAGTCAGAAAGGGTTGAAAATTGATGATGTTCCTTTGAATGGTGCATATTGAACACACAAAAGGTATGGAGTTAAAATAAGTTATTAAAAATGAAATCCCTTTGTAATAGATGAGTTTTCGTCCGAAACCCTCACTACTTCTTATGAGATTGTCCACTTTGTACACGAAGTGCATCCAGTTTTTTCCGTAACCCTCTCAACTCTCTAGAAGTTTCTATATGGGTGAAATTAAGATGTCATGCCAATTTACAACCTTTTCAGAGTTCATTTGTACTGCTTTTCAAATTCAGGGTCATTTAGCTCAAAATAAATCATTAAATGCCTGAAAAATATCAAATGAAGTCAGAAAGTGCTGAAAATTGATGATGTGCCTTTGAATGGTGCATATTGAACACACAAAAAGTATGGAGTTAAAATAAGTTATTAAAAATGAAATCCCTTTGTAATAGATGAGTTTTCGACTGAAACCCTCATACTTCTGATGAGATTGTCTACTTTGTACACTGAAGTACATCCAGTTTTTGCCGTAAGCCTATCAACTCTCTAGAAATTGCTATGTGGGTGAAATTATGATGTCATGCCAAGTTACATCCTTTTCAGAGTTCATTTGTATTGCTTTTCAAATTCAGGGTCATTTAGTTCAAAATAAATCATTTAATGCCTGAAAAATATCAAATGATGTCAGAAAGGGTTGAAAATTGATGATGTGCCTTTGAATGGTGCACATTGAACACACAAAAGGTATGGAGTTAAAATAAGTTATTAAAAATGAAATCCCTTTGTAATAGATGAGTTTTCGTCCGAAACCCTCATACTTCTTATGAGATTGTCCACTTTGTACACGAAGTGCATCCAGTTTTTACCATAACCCTCTCAACTCTCTAGAAATTGCTATGTGGGTGAAATTATGATGTCATGCCAAGTTACAACCTTTTCAGAGTTCATTTGAACTGCTTTTCAAATTCACGGTCATTTAGCTCAAAATAAATCATTAAATGCCTGAAAAATATCAAATGAAGTCAGAAAGGGTTGAAAATTGATGATGTGCCTTTGAATGGTGCATATTGAACACACAAAAGGTTTGGAGTTAAAATAAGTTATTAAAAATGAAATCCCTTTGTAATAGATGAGTTTTCGTCCGAAACCCTCATACTTCTTATGAGATTGTCCACTTTGTACACGAAGTGCATCCAGTTTTTTCCGTAACCCTCTCAACTCTCTAGAAGTTTCTAAATGGGTGAAATTAAGATGTCATGCCAATTTACAACCTTTTCAGTGTTCATTTGTACTGCTTTTCAAATTCACGGTCATTTAGCTCAAAATAAATCATTAAATGCCTGAAAAATATCAAATGAAGTCGGAAAGGGTTGAAAATTGATGATGTGCCTTTGAATGGCACATATTGAACACACAAAAAGTATGGAGTTAAAATAAGTTATTAAAAATGAAATCCCTTTGTAATAGATGAGTTTTCGTCCGAAACCCTCATACTTCTTATGAGATTGTCCACTTTGTACACGAAGTGCATCCAGTTATTGCCGTAACCCTCTCAACTCTCTAGAGGTTGCTATTTGGGTGAAATTATGATGTCATGCCAATTTACAACCTTTTCAGAGTTCATTTGTACTGCTTTTCAAATCCAGGGTCATTTAGCTCAAAATAAATCATTAAATGCCTAAAAAATATCAAATGAAGTCTGAAAGGGTTGAAAATTGATGACGTGCCTTTGAATGGTGCATATGGAACACAAAAAAATTATGGAGTTAAAATGAGTCATCAAAAATGAAATCCCTTTGTAATAGATGAGTTTTCGTCTTAGACCATCATAGTTCTTATGAGATTGTCCACTTTGTACACGAAGTGCATCCAGTTATTGACGTAACACTCTCAACTCTCTAGAAGTTTCTATATGGGTGAAAATACAATGTCATGCCAATTTACAACCTTTTCAGAGTTCATTTGTACTGCTTTTCAAACTCAGGGTCATTTATCTCAAAATAAATCATTAAATGCCTGAAAAATATCAAATGAAGTCAAAAAGGGTTGAAAATTGATGATGTGCCTTTCAATGGTGCATATTGAACACACAAAAGGTATGGAGTTAAAAGAAGTTATTAAAAACTGAAATCCCTTTGTAATAGATGAGTTTTCGTTCGAAACCCTCATACTTCTTATGAGATTGTCCACTTTGTAGCACGAAGTGCATCCAGTTTTTGCCGTAACCTTCTAACTCTCTACAAATTGCTATGTGGGTGAAATTATGATGTCATGGCCAAGTTACAACCTTTTCAGAGTTCATTTGTACTGCTTTTCAAATTCTGGGTCATTTAGCTCAAAATAAATCATTAAATGCCTGAAAAACATCAAATGCAGTCAGAAAGGGTTGAAAATTGATGATGTGCCTTTGAATGGTGCATATTGAACACACAAAAGGTATGGAGTTAAAATAAGTTATTAAAAATGAAATCCCTTTGTAATAGATGAGTTTTCTTCCGAAACCCTCATACTTCTTATGAGATTGTCCACTTTGTACACGAAGTGCATCCAGTTTTTACCATAAACCTCTCAACTCTCTAGAAATTGCTATGTGGGTGAAATTATGATGTCATGCCAAGATACAACCTTTTCAGAGTTCATTGGTACTGCTTTTAAAATTCACAGTCATTTAGCTCAAAATAAATCATTAAATGCCTGAAAAATATCAAATGAAGTCAGAAAGGGTTGAAAATTGATGATGTTCCTTTGAATGGTGCATATTGAACACACAAAAGGTATGGAGTTAAAATAAGTTATTAAAAATGAAATCCCTTTGTAATAGATGAGTTTTCGTCCGAAACCCTCACACTTCTTATGAGATTGTCCACTTTGTACACGAAGTGCATCCAGTTTTTTCCGTAACCCTCTCAACTCTCTAGAAGTTTCTATATGGGTGAAATTAAGATGTCATGCCAATTTACAACCTTTTCAGAGTTCATTTGTACTGCTTTTCAAATTCAGGGTCATTTAGCTCAAAATAAATCATTAAATGCCTGAAAAATATCAAATGAAGTCAGAAAGTGCTGAAAATTGATGATGTGCCTTTGAATGGTGCATATTGAACACACAAAAAGTATGGAGTTAAAATAAGTTATTAAAAATGAAATCCCTTTGTAATAGATGAGTTTTCGTCTGAAACCCTCATAATTCTTATGAGATTGTCTACTTTGTACACTGAAGTGCATCCAGTTTTTGCCGTAAGCCTCTCAACTCTCTAGAAATTGCTATGTGGGTGAAATTATGATGTCATGCCAAGTTACAATCCTTTTAAGAGTTCATTTGTATTGCTTTTCAAATTCAGGGTCATTTAGCTCAAAATAAATCATTAAATGCCTGAAAAATATCAAATGAAGTCAGAAAGGGTTGAAAATTGATGATGTGCCTTTGAATGGTGCATATTGAACAAACAAAAGGTATGGAGTTAAAATAAGTTATTAAAAATGAAATCCCTTTGTAATAGATGAGTTTTCGTCCGAAACCCTCATACTTCTTATGAGATTGTCCACTTTGTACACGAAGTGCATCCAGTTTTTACCATAACCCTCTCAACTCTCTAGAAATTGCTATGTGGGTGAAATTATGATGTCATGCCAAGTTACAACCTTTTCAGAGTTCATTTGTAACTGCTTTTCAAATTCACGGTCATTTAGCTCAAAATAAATCATTAAATGCCTGAAAAATATCAAATGAAGTCAGAAAGGGTTGAAAATTGATGATGTGCCCTTGAATGGTGCATATTGAACACACAAAAGGTTGGAGTTAAAATAAGTTATTAAAAATGAAATCCCTTTGTAATAGATGAGTTTTCGTCCGAAACCCTCATACTTCTTATGAGATTGTCCACTTTGTACACGAAGTGCATCCAGTTTTTTCCGTAACCCTCTCAACTCTCTAGAAGTTTCTAATGGGTGAAATTAAGATGTCATGCCAATTTACAACCTTTTCAGTGTTCATTTGTACTGCTTTTCAAATTCAGGGTCATTTAGCTCAAAATAAATCATTAAATGCCTGAAAAATATCAAATGAAGTCAGAAAGGGTTGAAAATTGATGATGTGCCTTTGAATGGCACATATTGAACACACAAAAAGTATGGAGTTAAAATAAGTTATTAAAAATGAAATCCCTTTGTAATAGATGAGTTTTCGTCCGAAACCCTCATACTTCTTATGAGATTGTCCACTTTGTACACGAAGTGCATCCAGTTATTGCCGTAACCCTCTCAACTCTCTAGAGGTTGCTATTTGGGTGAAATTATGATGTCATGCCAATTTACAACCTTTTCAGAGTTCATTTGTACTGCTTTTCAAATCCAGGGTCATTTAGCTCAAAATAAATCATTAAATGCCTAAAAAATATCAAATGAAGTCTGAAAGGGTTGAAAATTGATGACGTGCCTTTGAATGGTGCATATGGAACACAAAAAAATTATGGAGTTAAAATGAGTCATTAAAAATGAAATCCCTTTGTAATAGATGAGTTTTCGTCTTAGACCCTCATAGTTCTTATGAGATTGTCCACTTTGTACACGAAGTGCACCCAGTTATTGACGTAACACTCTCAACTCTCTAGAAGTTTCTATATGGGTGAAAATACAATGTCATGCCAATTTACAACCTTTTCAGAGTTCATTTGTACTGCTTTTCAAACTCAGGGTCATTTATCTCAAAATAAATCATTAAATGCCTGAAAAATATCAAATGAAGTCAAAAAGGGTTGAAAATTGATGATGTGCCTTTCAATGGTGCATATTGAACACACAAAAGGTATGGAGTTAAAAGAAGTTATTAAAAACGAAATCCCTTTGTAATAGATGAGTTTTCGTTCGAAACCCTCATACTTCTTATGAGATTGTCCACTTTGTAGACGAAGTGCATCCAGTTTTTGCCGTAACCTTCTTAACTCTCTACAAATTGCTATGTGGGTGAAATTATGATGTCATGGCAAGTTACAACCTTTTCAGAGTTCATTTGTACTGCTTTTCAAATTCTGGGTCATTTAGCTCAAAATAAATCATTAAATGCCTGAAAAACATCAAATGCAGTCAGAAAGGGTTGAAAATTGATGATGTGCCTTTGAATGGTGCATATTGAACACACAGAAAGTATGGAGTTAAAATAAGTTATTAAAATGAAATACCTTTGTAATAGATGAGTTTTCGTCCGAAACCCTCATACTTCTTATCAGATTGTCCACTTTGTACACGAAGTGCATCCAGTTTTTGCCGTAACCCTCTCAACTCTCTAGAAATTGCTATGTGGGTGAAATTATAATGTCATGCCAAGGTACAACCTTTTCAGAGTTCATTTGTACTGCTTTTCAAATTCACGGATATTTAGCTCAAACTAAATCATTAAATGCCTGAAAAATATCAAATGAAGTCAGAAAGGGTTGAAAATTGATGATGTGCCTTTGAATGGTGCATATTGAACACACAAAAGGTATGGACTTAAAAGAAGTTATTAAAAATGAAATACCTTTGTAATAGATGAGTTTTCGTTCGAAACCCTCATACTTCTTATGAGATTGTCCACTTTGTACACGAAGTGCATCCAGTTTTTGCCGTAACCTTCTCAACTCTCTACAAATTGCTATGTGGGTGAAATTATGATGTCATGCCAAGGTACAACCTTTTCAGAGTTCATTTGTACTGCTTTTCAAATTCAGGGTCATTTAGCTCAAAATAAATCATTAAATGCCTGAAAAATATCAAATGAAGTCAAAAAGGGTTGAAAATTGATGATGTGCCTTTGAATGGTGCATATTGAACACACAAAAGGTATGGAGTTAAAAGAAGTTATTAAAAATGAAATCCCTTTGTAATAGATGAGTTTTCGTTCGAAACCCTCATACTTCTTATGAGATTGTCCACTTTGTACACGAAGTGCATCCAGTTTTTGCCGTAACCTTCTCAACTCTCTAGAAATTGCTATGTGGGTGAAATTATGATGTCATGCCAAGTTACAACCTTTTCAGAGTTCATTTGTACTGCTTTTCAAATTCAGGGTCATTTAGCTCAAAATAAATCATTAAATGCCTGAAAAATATCAAATGAAGTCAGAAAGGGTTGAAAATTGATGATGTGCCTTTGAATGGTGCATATGGAACACACAAAAAGTATGGAGTTAAAATAAGTTATTAAAAATGAAATCCCTTTGTAATAGATGAGATTTCGTACGAAACCCTCATACTTCTTATGAGATTGTCCACTTTGTACACGAAGTGCATCCAGTTTTTGCCGTAACCCTCTCAACTCTCTAGAAAATGCTATGTGGGTGAAATTATGATGTCATGCCAAGTTACAACCTTTTGAGAGTTCATTTGTATTTCTTTTCAAATTCAGGGTCATTTAGCTCAAAATAAATCATTAAATGCCTGAAAAATATCAAATGAAGTCAGAAAGGGTTGAAAATTGATGATGTGCCTTTGAATGGTGCATATTGAACACACAAAAAGTATGGAGTTAAAATAAGTTATTAAAAATGAAATCCCATTGTAATAGATGAGTTTTCGTCCGAAACCCTCATACTTCTTATGAGGTTGTCCACTTTGTACACGAAGTGTATCCAGTTTTTGCCGTAACCCTCTCAACTCTCTAGAAGTTTCCGTATGGGTGAAACTACGATGTCATGCCAATTTACAACCTTTTCAGAGTTCATTTGTACTGCTTTTCAAATTCTGGGTCATTTAGCTCAAAATAAATCATTAAATGCCTGAAAAACATCAAATGAAGTCAGAAAGGGTTGAAAATTGATGATGTGCCTTTGAATGGTGCATATTGAACACACAAAAAGTATGGAGTTAAAATAAGTTATTAAAATGAAATACCTTTGTAATAGATGAGTTTTCGTCCGAAACCCTCATAGTTCTTATGAGATTGTCCACTTTGTACACGAAGTGCATCCAGTTTTTGCCGTAACCCTCTCAACTCTCTAGAAATTCCTATGTGGGTGAAATTATGATGTCATGCCAAGTTACAACCTTTTCAGAGTTCATTTGTACTGCTTTTCAAATTCACGGTCATTTAGCTCAAAATAAATCATTAAATGCCTGAAAAATATCAAATGAAGTCAGAAAGGGTTGAAAATTGATGATGTGCCTTTGAATGGTGCATATTGAAGACACAAAAGGTATGGAGTTAAAATAAGTTATTAAAAATGAAATCCCTTTGGAATAGATGAGTTTTCGTTCGAAACCCTCATACTTCTTATGAGATTGTCCACTTTGTACACGAAGTGCATC
Organism: Hordeum marinum; assembly: GCA_022496015.1. NCBI lineage: Eukaryota > Viridiplantae > Streptophyta > Magnoliopsida > Poales > Poaceae > Hordeum > Hordeum marinum. The sequence continues at coordinate 11,116 of JAAAWK010000247.1, read as the reverse complement.
CAGTTTTTGCCGTAACCTCCTCAACTCTCTACAAGTTGCTATGTGGGTGAAATTATGATGTCATGCCAAGTTACAACCTTTTTAGAGTTCATTTGTACCGCTTTTCAAATTCAGGGTCATTTAGCTCAAAATAAATCATTAAATGCCTGAAAAATATCAAATAAAGTCACAAAGGGTTGAAAATTGATGATGTGCCTTTGAATGGTGCATATTGAACACACAAAAGGTATGGAGTTAAAATAAGTTATTAAAAATGAAATCCCTTTGTAATAGATGAGTTTTCGTTCGAAACCCTCATACTTCTTATGAGATTGTCCACTTTGTACACGAAGTGCATCTAGTTTTTGCCGTAACCTTCTCAACTCTCTACAAATTACTATGTGGGTGAAATTATGATGTCATGCCAAGTTACAACCTTTTCAGAGTTCATTTGTACTGCTTTTCAAATTCAGGGTCATTTAGCTCAAAATAAATCATTAAATGCCTGAAAAATATCAAATAAAGTCAAAAAGGGTTGAAAATTGATGATGTGCCTTTAAATGGTGCATATTCAACACACAAAAGGTATGGAGTTAAAATAAGTTATTAAAAATGAAATCCCTTTCTAATAGATGAGATTTCGTACGAAACCCTCATACTTCTTATGAGATTGTCCACTTTTTACACGAAGTGCATCCAGTTTTTGCCGTAACCCTCTCAACTCTCTAGAAATTGCTATGTGGGTGAAATTATGATGTCATGCCAAGTTACAACCTTTTGAGAGTTCTTTTGTCTTGCTTTTCAAATTCAGGGTCATTTAGCTCAAAATAAATCATTAAATGCCTGAAAAATATCACATGAAGTCAGAAAGGGTTGAAAATTGATGATGTGCCTTTGAATGGTGCATATTGAACACACAAAAAGTATGGAGTTAAAATAAGTTATTAAAAATGAAATCCCATTGTAATAGATGAGTTTTCGTCCGAAACCCTCATACTTCTTATGAGGTTGTCCACTTTGTACACGAAGTGTATCAAGTTTTTGCCGTAACCCTCTCAACTCTCTAGAAGTTTCCGTATGGGTGAAACTATGATGTCATGCCAATTTACAACCTTTTCAGAGTTCATTTGTACTGCTTTTCAAATTCTGGGTCATTTAGCTCAAAATAAGTCATTAAATGCCTGAAAAACATCAAATGAAGTCAGAAAGGGTGAAAATTGATGATGTGCCTTTGAATGGTGCATATTGAACACACAAAAAGTATGGAGTTAAAATAAGTTATTAAAATGAAATACCTTTGTAATAGATGAGTTTTCGTCCGAAACCCTCATACTTCTTATGAGATTGTCCACTTTGTACACGAAGTGCATCCAGTTTTTGCCGTAACCCTCTCAACTCTCTAGAAATTGCTATGTGGGTGAAATTATGATGTCATGCCAAGGTACAACCTTTTCAGAGTTCATTTGTACTGCTTTTCAAATTCACGGTCATTTAGCTCAAAATAAATCATTAAATGCCTGAAAAATATCAAATGAAGTCAGAAAGGGTTGAAAATTGATGATATGCCTTTGAATGGTGCATATTGAACACACAAAAGGTATGGACTTAAAAGAAGTTATTAAAAATGAAATCTCTTTGTAATAGATGAGTTTTCGTTCGAAACCCTCATACTTCTTATGAGATTGTACACTTTGTACACGAAGTGCATCCAGTTTTTGCCGTAACCTTCTCAACTCTGTACAAATTGCTATGTGGGTGAAATTATGATGTCATGCCAAGTTACAACCTTTTCAGAGTTCATTTGTACTGCTTTTCAAATTCACGGTCATTTAGCTCAAAATAAATCATTAAATGCCTGAAAAATATCAAATGAAGTCAGAAAGGGTTGAAAATTGATGATATGCCTTTGAATGGTGCATATTGAACACACAAAAAGTATGGAGTTAAAATAAGTTATTAAAAATGAAATCCCATTGTAATAGATGAGTTTTCGTCCGAAACCCTCATACTTCTTATGAGGTTGTCCACTTTGTACACGAAGTGTATCAAGTTTTTGCCGTAACCCTCTCAACTCTCTAGAAGTTTCCGTATGGGTGAAACTATGATGTCATCCCAATTTACAACCTTTTCAGAGTTCATTTGTACTGCTTTTCAAATTCATGGGTCATTTAGCTCAAAATAAGTCATTAAATGCCTGAAAAACATCAAATGAAGTCAGAAAGGGTTGAAAATTGATGATGTGCCTTTGAATGGTGCATATTGAACACACAAAAGGTATGGAGTTAAAATAAGTTATTAAAAATGAAATCGCTTTCTAATAGATGAGATTTCGTACGAAACCCTCATACTTCTTATGAGATTATCCACTTTTTACACGAAGTGCATCCAGTTTTTGCCGTAACCCTCTCAACTCTCTAGAAATTGCTATGTGGGTGAAATTATGATGTCATGCCAAGTTACAACCTTTTGAGAGTTCTTTTGTCTTGCTTTTCAAATTCAGGGTCATTTAGCTCAAAATAAATCATTAAATGCCTGAAAAATATCAAATGAAGTCAGAAAGGGTTGAAAATTGATGATGTGCCTTTGAATGGTGCATATTGAACACACAAAAAGTATGGAGTTAAAATAAGTTATTAAAAATGAAATCCCATTGTAATAGATGAGTTTTCGTCCGAAACCCTCATACTTCTTATGAGGTTGTCCACTTTGTACACGAAGTGCATCCAGTTTTTGCCGTAACCCTCTCAACTCTCTAGAAGTTTCCGTATGGGTGAAACTATGATGTCATGCCAATTTACAACCTTTTCAGAGTTCATTTGTACTGCTTTTCAAATTCTGGGTCATTTAGCTCAAAATAAGTCATTAAATGCCTGAAAAACATCAAATGAAGTCAGAAAGGGTTGAAAATTGATGATGTGCCTTTGAATGGTGCATATTGAACACACAAAAAGTATGGAGTTAAAATAAGTTATTAAAATGAAATACCTTTGTAATAGATGAGTTTTCGTCCGAAACCCTCATACTTCTTATGAGATTGTCCACTTTGTACACGAAGTGCATCCAGTTTTTGCCGTAACCCTCTCAACTCTCTAGAAATTGCTATGTGGGTGAAATTATGATGTCATGCCAAGGTACAACCTTTTCAGAGTTCATTTGTACCGCTTTTCAAATTCACGGGTCATTTAGCTCAAAATAAATCATTAAATGCCTGAAAAATATCAAATGAAGTCAGAAAGGGTTGAAAATTGATGATATGCCTTTGAATGGTGCATATTGAACACACAAAAGGTATGGACTTAAAAGAAGTTATTAAAAATGAAATCTCTTTGTAATAGATGAGTTTTCGTTCGAAACCCTCATACTTCTTATGAGATTGTCCACTTTGTACACGAAGTGCATCCAGTTTTTGCCGTAACCTTCTCAACTCTCTACAAATTGCTATGTGGGTGAAATTATGATGTCATGCCAAGTTACAACCTTTTCAGAGTTCATTTGTACTGCTTTTCAAATTCAGGGTCATTTAGCTCAAAATAAATCATTAAATGCCTGAAAAATATCAAATAAAGTCACAAAGGGTTGAAAATTGATGATGTGCCTTTGAATGGTTCATATTGAACACACAAAATGTATGGAGTTAAAATAAGTTATTAAAAATGAAATCCCTTTCTAACAGATGAGATTTCGTACGAAACCCTCATACTTCTTATGAGATTGTCCACTTTTTACACGAAGTGCATCCAGTTTTTGCCGTAACCCTCTCAACTCTCTAGAAATTGCTATGTGGGTGAAATTATGATGTCAGGCCAAGTTACAACCTTTTGAGAGTTCTTTTGTCTTGCTTTTCAAATTCAGGGTCATTTAGCTCAAAATAAATCATTAAATGCCTGAAAAATATCAAATGAAGTCACAAAGGGTTGAAAATTGATGATGTGCCTTTGAATGGTGCATATTGAACACACAAAAGGTATGGAGTTAAAATAAGTTATTAAAAATGAAATCCCATTGTAATAGATGAGTTTTCGTCCGAAACCCTCATACTTCTTATGAGATTGTCCACTTTGTACACGAAGTGCATCCAGTTTTTGCCGTAACCCTCTCAACTCTCTAGAAATTGCTATGTGGGTGAAATTATGATGTCATGCCAAGTTACAACCTTTTCGGAGTTCATTTGTACTACTTTTCAAATTCAGGGTCATTTAGCTCAAAATAAATCATTAAATGCCTTAAAAATATCAAATGAAGTCAGAAAGGGTTGAAAATTGATGATGTGCCTTTGAATGGTGCATATTGAACACACAAAAAGTATGGAGTTAAAATAAGTTATTAAAAATGAAATCCCATTCTAATAGATGAGTTTTCGTCCGAAACCCTCATACTTCTTATGAGATTGTCCACTTTGTACACGAAGTGCATCCAGTTTTTGCCGTAACCTTCTCAACTCTTTTCAAATTGCTATGTGGGTGAAATTGTGATGTCATGCCAAGTTACAACCTTTTCAGAGTTCATTTGTACTGCTTTTCAAATTCAGGGTCATTTAGCTCAAAATAAATCATTAAATGCCTGAAAAATATCAAATAAAGTCAGAAAGGGTTGAAAATTGATGATGTGCCTTTGAATGGTGCATATTGTACACACAAAAAGTATGGAGTTAAAATAAGTTATTAAAAATGAAATCCCTTTGTAATAGATGAGTTTTCGTCCGAAACCCTCATACTTCTTATGAGATTGTCCACTTTGTACACGAAGTGCATCCAGTTTTTGCCGTAACCTTCTCAACTCTCTACAAATTGCTATGTGGGTGAAATTATGATGTCATGCCAAGTTACAACCTTTTCAGAGTTCATTTGTACTGCTTTTCAAATTCAGGGTCATTTAGCTCAAAATAAATCATTAAATGCCTGAAAAATATCAAATAAAGTCACAAAGGGTTGAAAATTGATGATGTGCCTTTGAATGGTTCATATTGAACACACAAAATGTATGGAGTTAAAATAAGTTATTAAAAATGAAATCCCTTTCTAACAGATGAGATTTCGTACGAAACCCTCATACTTCTTATGAGATTGTCCACTTTTTACACGAAGTGCATCCAGTTTTTGCCGTAACCCTCTCAACTCTCTAGAAATTGCTATGTGGGTGAAATTATGATGTCAGGCCAAGTTACAACCTTTTGAGAGTTCTTTTGTCTTGCTTTTCAAATTCAGGGTCATTTAGCTCAAAATAAATCATTAAATGCCTGAAAAATATCAAATGAAGTCACAAAGGGTTGAAAATTGATGATGTGCCTTTGAATGGTGCATATTGAACACACAAAAAGTATGGAGTTAAAATAAGTTATTAAAATGAAATCCCATTGTAATAGATGAGTTTTCGTCCGAAACCCTCATACTTCTTATGAGATTGTCCACTTTGTACACGAAGTGCATCCAGTTTTTGCCGTAACCCTCTCAACTCTCTAGAAATTGCTATGTGGGTGAAATTATGATGTCATGCCAAGTTACAACCTTTTCGGAGTTCATTTGTACTACTTTTCAAATTCAGGGTCATTTAGCTCAAAATAAATCATTAAATGCCTTAAAAATATCAAATGAAGTCAGAAAGGGTTGAAAATTGATGATGTGCCTTTGAATGGTGCATATTGAACACACAAAAAGTATGGAGTTAAAATAAGTTATTAAAAATGAAATCCCATTCTAATAGATGAGTTTTCGTCCGAAACCCTCATACTTCTTATGAGATTGTCCACTTTGTACACGAAGTGCATCCAGTTTTTGCCGTAACCTTCTCAACTCTTCTAAATTGCTATGTGGGTGAAATTGTGATGTCATGCCAAGTTACAACCTTTTCAGAGTTCATTTGTACTGCTTTTCAAATTCAGGGTCATTTAGCTCAAAATAAATCATTAAATGCCTGAAAAATATCAAATAAAGTCAGAAAGGGTTGAAAATTGATGATGTGCCTTTGAATGGTGCATATTGTACACACAAAAAGTATGGAGTTAAAATAAGTTATTAAAAATGAAATCCCTTTGTAATAGATGAGTTTTCGTCCGAAACCCTCATACTTCTTATGAGATTGTCCACTTTGTACACGAAGTGCATCCAGTTTTTACCATAACCCTCTCAACTCTCTAGAAATTGCTATGTGGGTGAAATTATGATGTCATGCCAAGTTACAACCTTTTGAGAGTTCTTTTGTCTTGCTTTTCAAATTCAGGTTCATTTAGCTCAAAATAAATCATTAAATGCCTGAAAAATATCAAATGAAGTCAGAAAGGGTTGAAAATTGATGATGTGCCTTTGAATGGTGCATATTGAACACACGAAAAGTATGGAGTTAAAATAAGTTATTAAAAATGAAATCCCATTGTAATAGATGAGTTTTCGTGCGAAACCCTCACACTTCTTATGAGGTTGTCCACTTTGTACATGAAGTGTATCCAGTTTTTGCCGTAACCCTCTCAACTCTCTAGAAGTTTCCGTATGGGTGAAACTACGATGTCATGCCAATTTACAACCTTTCCAGAGTTCATTTGTACTGCTTTTCAAATTCTGGGTCATTTAGCTCAAAATAAATCATTAAATGCCTGAAAAACATCAAATGAAGTCAGAAAGGGTTGAAAATTGATGATGTGCCTTTGAATGGTGCATATTGAACACACAAAAAGTATGGAGTTAAAATAAGTTATTAAAATGAAATACCTTTGTAATAGATGAGTTTTCGTCCGAAACCCTCATACTTCTTATGAGATTGTCCACTTTGTACACGAAGTGCATCCAGTTTTATCTGTAACCCTCTGAACTCTCTAGAAATTGCTATGTGGGTGAAATTATGATGTCATGCCAAGGTACAACCTTTTCAGAGTTCATTTGTATTGCATTTCAAATTCACGGTCATTTAGCTCAAAATAAATCATTAAATGCCTGAAAAATATCAAATGAAGTCAGAAAGGGTTGAAAATTGATGATGTGCCTTTGAATGGTGCATATTGAACACACAAAAGGTATGGAGTTAAAATAATTTATTAAAAATGAAATCCCTTTCTAATGGATGAGATTTCGTACGAACCCCTCATACTTCTTATGAGATTGTCCACTTTTTGCACGAAGTGCATCCAGTTTTTGCCGTAACCCTCTCAACTCTCTAGAAATTGCTATGTGGGTGAAATTATGATGTCATGCCAAGTTACAACCTTTTGAGAGTTCTTTTGTCTTGCTTTTCAAATTCAGGGTCATTTAGCTCAAAATAAATCATTAAATGCCTGAAAAATATCAAATGAAGTCAGAAAGGGTTGAAAATTGATGATATACCTTTGAATGGTGCATATTGAACACACAAAAAGTATGGAGTTAAAATAAGTTATTAAAAATGAAATCCCATTGTAATAGATGAGTTTTCGTCCGAAACCCTCATACTTCTTATGAGGTTGTCCACTTTGTACACGAAGTGTATCCAGTTTTTGCCGTAACCCTCTCAACACTCTAGAAGTTTCCGTATGGGTGAAACTACGATGTCATGCCAATTTACAACCTTTTCAGAGTTCATTTGTACTGCTTTTCAAATTCTGGGTCATTTAGCTCAAAATAAATCATTAAATGCCTGAAAAACATCAAATGCAGTCAGAAAGGGTTGAAAATTGATGATGTGCCTTTGAATGGTGCATATTGAACACACAAAAATTATGGAGTTAAAATAAGTTATTAAAATGAAATACCTTTGTAATAGATGAATTTTCGTCCGAAACCCTCATACTTGTTATGAGATTGTCCACTCTGTACACGAAGTGCATCCAGTTTTTGCCGTAACCCTCTCAACTCTCTAGAAATTCCTATGTGGGTGAAATTATGATGTCATGCCAAGGTACAACATTTTCAGAGTTCATTTGTACTGCTTTTCAAATTCACGGTCATTTAGCTCAAAGTAAATCATTAAATGCCTGAAAAATATCAAATGAAGTCAGTAAGGGTTGAAAATTGATGATGTGCCTTTGAATGGTGCATATTGAACACACAAAAGGTATGGACTTAAAAGAAGTTATTAAAAATGAAATCCCTTTGTAATAGATGAGTTTTCGTTCGAAACCCTCATACTTCTTATGAGATTGTCCACTTTGTACACGAAGTGCATCCAGTTTTTGCCGTAACCTTCTCAACTCTCTACAAATTGCTATGTGGGTGAAATTTTGATGTCATGCCAGGTTACAACCTTTTCAGAGTTCATTTGTACTGCTTTTCAAATTCAGGGTCATATTAGCTCAAAATAAATCATTAAATTTCCTGAAAAATATCAAATACAGTCACAAGGGTGAAAATTGATGATGTGCCCTTTGAATGGTGCATATTAAACCCACAAAAAGGTATGGAGTTAAATACATTTATTAAAATATGAAATTCCCTTTCTAATAGATGAGATTTCGTACGAACACCCTCATACTTCTATGAGATTGTCCCAACTTTTACACGAAGTGGCCTCCTCCAGTTTTGCCGTAACCCCCTCATCAACTCCTCTAGAAAATGCTATGTGGGTGATGATGAAATTATGATGGCATGCCAAGTTACCAAACCTTTGAGAGTTCTTTGTATTTCTTTTTCAAATTCCAGGGTCGTTTAGCCTCAAAATAAATCATTATAATTGCCTGAAAAATTCAAATGAAGTCACAAAGGGTTGAAAATTGATGATGTGCCTTGAATGGTGCATATTGAACACACAAAAAGTATGGAGTTAAAATAAGTTATTAAAATGAAATCCTTTGTAATAGATGAGTTTTTCGTCCAAACCCTCATACTTCTTATGAGATTGTCCACTTGTACACGAAGTGCACCAGTTTTATCCGTAACCCTCTCAACTCTCTAGAAATTGCTATGTGGGTGAAATTATGATGTCATGCCAAGTTACAACCTTTTCAGAGTTCATTTGTATTGCTTTCAAATTCACGGGTCATTTAGCTCAAAATAAATCATTAAATGCCTGAAAAATATCAAAGAAGTCAGAAAGGGTTGAAAATTGATGATGTGCCTTTGAATGGTGCATATTGAACACACAAAAGGTATGGAGTTATAAGTTATTAAAATGAAATCCCTTTGTAATAGATGTTTTTCGTTCCGAAACCCTCATACTTCTTATGAGATTGTCCACTTTGTACACGAAGTGCATCCAGTTTTGCCGTAACCCTCTCAACTCTCTATAAATTGCTATGTGGGTGAAATTATGATGTCATGCCAAGTTACAATCTTTTGAGTTCATTTGTACTGCTTTTCAAATTCAGGGTCATTTAGCTCAAAATAAATCATTAATGCCTGAAAAATATCAATAAAGTCACAAAGGGTTGAAAATTGATGATGTGCCTTGAATGGTGCATATTGAACACAAAAAGGTATGGAGTTAAAATAATTATTAAAAGAAATCCCTTTCTAATAGATGAGTTTCGTACGAAACCCTCATACTTCTTATGAGATTGTCCACTTTTTACACGAAGTGCATCCAGTTTTTGCCGTAACCCTCTCACTCTTTAGAAATTGCTATGTGGGTGAAATTATGATGTCATGCAAGTTACAAACCTTTTGAGAGTTCTTTGTCTTGCTTTTCAAATTCAGGTCATTTAGCTCAAAATAAATCATTAAATGCCTGAAAAATATCAAATAAGTCAGAAAGGGTTGAAAATTGATGATGTACCTTTGAATGGTGCATATTGAACACACAAAAAAGTATGGAGTTAAAGTAAGTTATTAAAAATGAAATCCCTTGTAATAGATGAGTTTTCGTCCGAAACCTCATACTTCTTATGAGGTTTCCACTTTGGACACGATGTGTATCCAGTTTTTGCCGTACCCTCTCAACTCTCTAGAAGTTTCCGTATGGGTGAAACTACTTGTCATGCCAATTACAACCTTTTCAAAGTTCATTTGTACTTCTTTTCAATTTTTGGGTCATTAGCTCAAAATAAATCATTAAATGCCTGAAAACATCAAATGCAGTCAGAAAGGGTTGAAAATTAGATGATGTGCCTTTGAATGGTGCATATTGAACACACAAAAGTATGGAGTTAAAATAAGTTATTAAAATGAATACCTTTGTAAGATGAGTTTTCGGTCCGAAACCCTCATACTTCTTATGAGATTGTCCACTTTGTACAGAAGTGCATCCAGTTTTTTGGCCGTAACCTCTCAACTCTCTAGAAATTGCTATGTGGGTGAAATATATGTCATGCCAAGGTACAACCTTTTCAGAGTTCATTTGTACCGCGTTTCAAATTCACGGTCATTTAGCTCAAAATAAATCATTAAATGCCTGAAAATATCAAATGAAGTCAGAATGGGTTGAAAATGTGATGTGCCTTTGAATGGTGCATATTGAACACACAAAAGTGTATGGAGTTAAAATAAGTTATTAAAATGAAATCCCTTTCTAATAGATGAGATTTCGTCGAACCCTCATACATCTTATGAGATTGTCCCACTTTTTACACGAAGTGCATCCAGTTTTTGCCGTAACCCTCTCAACTCTCTAGAATTGCTATCTGGGTGAAATTATGATATCATGCCAATTACAACCTTTTGAGTTCTTTTGTCTTGCTTTTCAAATTCAGGGTCATTTAGCTCAAAATAAATCATAAATGCCTGAAAATATCAAATGAAGTCAGAAAGGGTTGAAAATTGATGATGTGCCTTTGAATGGTGCATTTTAACACACAAAAGTATGGAGTTAAAATAAGTTATTGAAATGAAATCCCATTGTAATAGATGAGTTTCGTCGGAAACCCTCATCTTCTTATGAGATTGTCCACTTTTACACGAAGTGTATCCAGTTTTTTGCCGTAACCCTCTCAACTCTCTAAGTTTCCGTATGGGTGAAACTACTATGTTCATGCCAATTTACAACCTTTTCAGAGTTCATTTTACTGCTTTTCAAATTCTGGTCATTTAGCTCAAAATAAATCATTAAATGCCTGAAAATCAAATGAAGTCAGAAAGGGTTGAAAATTGATGATGTGCCTTTGAATGGTGCATATTGAACACACAAAAGTATGGAGTTAAAATAAGTTATTAAAATGAAATACCTTTGTAATAGATGAGTTTTCGTCCGAAACCCTCATACTTCTTATGAGATTGTCCACTTTGTACACGGAGTGCATCCATTT
>JAAAWK010000246.1:0-20821 GCA_022496015.1 Hordeum marinum | reverse complement strand
TATTTTAAATCATAATTTTTGTGTGTTCAATATGCACCATTCAAAGGCACATCATCAATTTTCAACCCTTTCTGACTTTATTGATATTTTCATGCATTTAATGATTTATTTTGACTAATGACCCTGAATTTGAAAAGCAATACAAATGAACTCTGAAAGGTTGTAACTTTGGCATGAATCCAATTTCATCCACATAACAACTTATAGAGTTGAGAGTTACGGCAAAAACTGGATGCACTTCGTGTACAAATTGGACAATCCCTTTCGAAGTATGAGGGTTTCGGACGGACGAAAACTCATCTATTACAAAGGGATTTCATTTTATAACTTTTTTAAATCCATAATTTGTGTGTTCAATATGCACCATTCAAAGGCACATCCATCAATTTTAACCCTTCTGACTTTATTTGATATTTTCATGCATTTAATGATTTATTTGAGCTAAATGACCCTGATTTTGAAAGAATACAAATGAACTCTGAAAAGGTTGTAATCTTGCATGACATCATAATTTCACACATAACAACTTATAAGAGTTGAGGTTACGGCAAAAACTTGGATGCACTCGTGTACAAATTGGACAATCCCTTTCGAAGTATGAGGGTTTCGGACGAAACTCATCTATTACAAGGGATTTCATTTTAATAACTTATTTTAAATCCATACTTTTTGTGTGTTCAATATGCACCATTCAAAGGCACATCATCAATTTTCAACCCTTCTGACTTTATTATATTTGTCATGCATTTAATGATTTATTTTGAGCTAAATGACCCTGAATTTGAAAAGCAATACAAATGAACTCTGAAAAGGTTGTAACTTGGCATGACATCACAATTTCATCCGACATAACAACTCTATAGAGTTGAGAGGTTACGGCAAAAACTGGATGCACTTCGTGTACAAATTGGACAATCCCTTTCGAAGTATGAGGGTTTCGACGAAACTCATCTATTACAAGGGATTTCATTTTAATAACTTATTTTAAATACATAATTTTTGTGTGTTCAATATGACCATTCAAAGGCACATCATCAATTTTCAACCCTTGCTGACTTTATTGATATTTTCATGCATTTAATGATTTTTTGGAGCTAAATGACCCTGAATTTGAAAAGCAATACAAATGAACTCTGAAAAGGTGTAACTTGGCATGACATCTAATTTCACACATAACAACTTCTAAAGAGTTGAGGGTTACGGCAAAAATGGATGCACTTTCGTGTACCAAATTGGACAATCCCTTTCGAAGTAGAGGGTTTCGGACGAAAACTCATCTATTACAAAGGGATTTCATTTTAAATAACTTAGTTTAAATCCATACTTTTGTGTGTTCAATATGCACCATTCAAAGCACATCATCAATTTTCAACCCTTTTGACTTTATTGATATTTTTCATGCATTTAATGATTTATTTTGAGCTAAGATGACCCTGAATTTGAAAAAGCAATACAAATGAACTCCTGAAAGGTTGTAACTTTGCATGACATCATCATTTCATCCACATAACAACTTATAAAGGTTGAGAGGGTTACGCAAAAACTTGATGCACTTCGCGTACAAATTGGACAATCCCTTTCCGAAGTATGAGGGTTCGGACGAAACTCATCTATTACAAGGGATTTCATTTTAAATAACTTATTTTAAATCCATAATTTTTGTGTGTTCAATATGCACCATTCAAAGGCAATCATCAATTTTCAACCCTTTCTGACTTCATATGATATTTTTCATGCATTTAATGATGTATTTATGAGCTAAATGACCCTGAATTTGAAAAGCAATACAAATGAACTCTGAAAAGGTTGTAACTTGGCATGACATCAATAATTTCCACCGACATAACAACTTCTATAGAGTTGAGAGGTTTACGGCAAAAACTGGATGCACTTCGTGTACAAATTGGACAATCCCTTTCGAAGTATGAGGGTTTCGGACGAAAACTCATCTATTACAAAGGGATTTCATTTTTAATAACTTATTTTAAATCCATAATTTTTGTGTGTTCAATATGCACCATTAAAAGGCACATCATCAATTTTCAACCCTTTCTGACTTATTTGATATTTTTCATGCATTTAATGATTTATTTTGAGCTAAATGACCCTGAATTTGAAAAGCAATACAAATGAACTCTGAAAAGGTTGTAACTTTGCATGACATCTCAATTTTCATCCACATAACAACTTATAAAGAGTTGAGAGGGTTTACGGCAAAAACTTGATGCACTTCGTGTACAAATTGGACAATCCCTTTCGAAGTATGAGGGTTTCGGACGAAAACTCATCTATTACAAGGGATTTCATTTTAAATAACTTAGTTTAAATCCATACTTTTTGTGTGTTCAATATGCACCATTCAAAGGCACATCATCAATTTTCAACCCTTTCTGACTTTATTTGATATTTTTCATGCATTTAATGATTTATTTTGAGCTAAATGACCCTGAATTTGAAAAGCAATACAAATGAACTCTGAAAAGGTTGTAACTTTGCATGACATCACTAATTTCATCCACATAACAACTTATAAAGAGTTGAGAAGGGTTACGGCAAAAACTTGATGCACTTCGTGTACAAATTGGATAATCCCTTTCGAAGTATGAGGGTTTCGGACGAAAACTCATCTATTACAAAGGGATTTCATTTTAAATAACTTATTTTAAATCCATACTTTTTGTGTGTTCAATATGCACCATTCAAAGGCACATCATCAATTTTCAACCCTTTCTGACTTTATATGATATTTGTCATGCATTTAATGATTTATTTTGAGCTAAATGACCCTGAATTTGAAAAGCAATACAAATGAACTCTGAAAAGGTTGTAACTTGGCATGACATCATAATTTCACCGACATAACAACTTCTATAGAGTTGAGAGGTTTACGGCAAAAACTGGATGCACTTCGTGTACAAATTGGACAATCCCTTTCGAAGTATGAGGGTTTCGGACGAAAACTCATCTATTACAAAGGGATTTCATTTTAATAACTTATTTTAAATACATAATTTTTGTGTGTTCAATATGCACCATTCAAAGGCACATCATCAATTTCACCCTTTCTGACTTAATTTGATATTTTTCATGCATTTAATGATTTATTTGAGCTAAATGACCCTGAATTTGAAAAGCAATACAAATGAACTCTGAAAAGGTTGTAACTTTGCATGACATCTCAATTTCATCCACATAACAACTTATAAGAGTTGAGAGGGTTACGGCAAAAACTTGATGCACTTCGTGTACAAATTGGACAATCCCTTTCGAAGTATGAGGGTTTCGGACGAAAACTCATCTATTACAAAGGGATTTCATTTTAAATAACTTAGTTTAAATCCATACTTTTTGTGTGTTCAATATGCACCATTCAAAGGCACATCATCAATTTTCAAACCCTTTCTGACTTTATTTGATATTTTTCATGCATTTAATGATTTATTTTGAGCTAAATGACCTGAATTTGAAAAGCAATACAAATGAACTCTGAAAGGTTGTAACTTTGCATGACATCATAATTTCATCCACATAACAACTTATAAAGAGTTGAGAGGGTTACGGCAAAAACTTGATGCACTTCGTGTACAAATTGGACAATCCCTTTCGAAGTATGAGGGTTTCGGACGAAAACTCATCTATTACAAAGGGATTTCATTTTAATAACTTATTTTAAATCCATAATTTTTGTGTGTTCAATATGCACCATTCAAAGGCACATCATCAATTTTCAACCCTTTCTGACTTTATATGATATTTGTCATGCATTTAATGATTTATTTTGAGCTAAATGACCCTGAATTTGAAAAGCAATACAAATGAACTCTGAAAAGGTTGTAACTTGGCATGACATCATAATTTCACCCACATAACAACTTCTATAGAGTTGAGAGGGTTACGGCAAAAACTGGATGCACTTCATGTACAAATTGGACAATCCCTTTCGAAGTATGAGGGTTTCGGACGAAAACTCATCTGTTACAAAGGGATTTCATTTTAATAACTTATTTTAAATCCATAATTTTTGTGTGTTCAATATGCACCATTCAAAGGCACATCATCAATTTTCAACCCTTTCTGACTTTATTTGATATTTTTCATGCATTTAATGATTTATTTTGAGCTAAATGACCCTGAATTTGAAAAGCAATACAAATGAACTCTGAAAAGGTTGTAACTTTGCATGACATCATAATTTCATCCGACATAACAACTTCTATAGAGTTGAGAAGTTTACGGCAAAAACTGGATGCACTTCGTGTACAAATTGGACAATCCCTTTCGAAGTATGAGGGTTTCGGACGAAAACTCATCTATTACAAAGGGATTTCATTTTAAATAACTTAGTTTAAATCCATACTTTTTGTGTGTTCAATATGCACCATTCAAAGGCACATCATCAATTTTCAACCCTTTCTGACTTTATTTGATATTTTTCATGCATTTAATGATTTATTTTGAGCTAAATGACCCTGAATTTGAAAAGCAATACAAATGAACTCTGAAAAGGTTGTAACTTTGCATGACATCTCAATTTCATCCACATAACAACTTATAAAGAGTTGAGAGGGTTACGGCAAAAACTTGATGCACTTCGTGTACAAATTGGACAATCCCTTTCGAAGTATGAGGGTTTCGGACGAAAACTCATCTATTACAACGGGATTTCATTTTAAATAACTTAGTTTAAATCCATACTTTTTGTGTGTTCAATATGCACCATTCAAAGGCACATCATCAATTTTCAACCCTTTCTGACTTCATTTGATATTTTTCATGCATTTAATGATTTATTTTGAGCTAAATGACCCTGAATTTGAAAAGCAATACAAATGAACTCTGAAAAGGTTGTAACTTTGCATGACATCATAATTTCATCCACATAACAACTTATAAAGAGTTGAGAGGGTTACGGCAAAAACTTGATGCACTTCGTGTACAAATTGGACAATCCCTTTCGAAGTATGAGGGTTTCGGACGAAAACTCATCTATTACAAAGGGATTTCATTTTAATAACTTATTTTAAATCCATAATTTTTGTGTGTTCAATATGCACCATTCAAAGGCACATCATCAATTTTCAACCCTTTCTGACTTTATTTGATATTTGTCATGCATTTAATGATTTATTTTGAGCTAAATGACCCTGAATTTGAAAAGCAATACAAATGAACTCTGAAAAGGTTGTAACTTTGCATGACATCATAATTTCATCCACATAACAACTTATAAGAGTTGAGAGGGTTACGGCAAAAACTTGATGCACTTCGTGTACAAATCGGACAATCCCTTTCAAAGTATGAGGGTTGTGGACGAAAACTCATCTATTACAAAGGGATTTCATTTTAATAACTTATTTTAAATCCATAATTTTTGTGTGTTCAATATGCACCATTCAAAGGCACATCATCAATTTTCAACCCTTTCTAACTTTATTTGATATTTTCATGCATTTAATGATTTATTTTGAGCTAAATGACCCTGAATTTGAAAAGCAATACAAATGAACTCAGAAAAGGTTGTAACTTTGCATGACATCACAATTTCATCCACATAACAACTTATAAGAGTTGAGAGGGTTACGGCAAAAACTTGATGCACTTCGTGTACAAATTGGACAATCCCTTTCGAAGTATGAGGGTTTCGGACGAAAACTCATCTATTACAAAGGGATTTCATTTTAAATAACTTAGTTTAAATCCATACTTTTTGTGTGTTCAATATGCACCATTCAAAGGCACATCATCAATTTTCAACCCTTTCTGACTTTATTTGATATTTTTCATGCATTTAATGATTTATTTTGAGCTAAATGACCCTGAATTTGAAAAGCAATACAAATGAACTCTGAAAAGGTTGTAACTTTGCATGACATCATAATTTCATCCACATAACAACTTATAAAGAGTTGAGAAGGTTACGGCAAAAACTTGATGCACTTCGTGTACAAATTGGACAATCCCTTTCGAAGTATGAGGGTTTCGGACGAAAACTCATCTATTACAAAGGGATTTCATTTTAATAACTTATTTTAAATCCATAATTTTTGTGTGTTCAATATGCACCATTCAAAGGCACATCATCAATTTTCAACCCTTTCTGACTTTATATGATATTTGTCATGCATTTAATGATTTATTTTGAGCTAAATGACCCTGAATTTGAAAAGCAATACAAATGAACTCTGAAAAGGTTGTAACTTGGCATGACATCATAATTTCACCGACATAACAACTTCTATAGAGTTGAGAGGTTTACGGCAAAAACTGGATGCACTTCGTGTACAAATTGGACAATCCCTTTCGAAGTATGAGGGTTTCGGACGAAAACTCATCTATTACAAAGGGATTTCATTTTAATAACTTATTTTAAATACATAATTTTTGTGTGTTCAATATGCACCATTCAAAGGCACATCATCAATTTTCAACCCTTTCTGACTTTATTTGATATTTTTCATGCATTTAATGATTTATTTTGAGCTAAATGACCCTGAATTTGAAAAGCAATACAAATGAACTCTGAAAAGGTTGTAACTTTGCATGACATCATCAATTTCATCCACATAACAACTTATAAAGAGTTGAGAGGGTTACGGCAAAAACTTGATGCACTTCGTGTACAAATTGGACAATCCCTTTCGAAGTATGAGGGTTTCGGACGAAAACTCATCTATTACAAAGGGATTTCATTTTAATAACTTAGTTTAAATCCATACTTTTTGTGTGTTCAATATGCACCATTCAAAGGCACATCATCAATTTTCAACCCTTTCTGACTTTATTTGATATTTTTCATGCATTTAATGATTTATTTTGAGCTAAATGACCCTGAATTTGAAAAGCAATACAAATGAACTCTGAAAAGGTTGTAACTTTGCATGACATCATAATTTCATCCACATAACAACTTATAAAGAGTTGAGAGGGTTACGGCAAAAACTTGATGCACTTCGTGTACAAATTGGACAATCCCTTTCGAAGTATGAGGGTTTCGGACGAAAACTCATCTATTACAATGGGATTTCATTTTAAATAACTTATTTTAAATCCATAATTTTTGTGTGTTCAATATGCACCATTCAAAGGCACATCATCAATTTTCAACCCTTTCTGACTTTATTTGATATTTTTCATGCATTTAATGATTTATTTTGAGCTAAATGACCCTGAATTTGAAAAGAAATACAAATGAACTCTGAAAAGGTTGTAACTTGGCATGACATCATAATTTCACCCACATAACAACTTCTATAGAGTTGAGAGGGTTACGGCAAAAACTGGATGCACTTCATGTACAAATTGGACAATCCCTTTCGAAGTATGAGGGTTTCGGACGAAAACTCATCTGTTACAAAGGGATTTCATTTTAAATAACTTAGTTTAAATCCATACTTTTTGTGTGTTCAATATGCACCAGTCAAATGCACATCATCAATTTTCAACCCTTTCTTGCTTTATTTGATATTTTTCATGCATTTAATGATTTATTTTGAGCTAAATGACCCTGAATTTGAAAAGCAATACAAATGAACTCTGAAAAGGTTGTAACTTTGCATGACATCATAATTTCATCCACATAACAACTTATAAAGAGTTGAGAGGGTTACGGCAAAAACTTGATGCACTTCGTGTACAAATTGGACAATCCCTTTCGAAGTATGAGGGTTTCGGACGAAAACTCATCTATTACAAAGGGATTTCATTTTAATAACTTATTTTAAATCCATAATTTTTGTGTGTTCAATATGCACCATTCAAAGGCACATCATCAATTTTCAACCCTTTCTGACTTTATTTGATATTTTTCATGCATTTAATGATTTATTTTGAGCTAAATGACCCTGAATTTGAAAAGCAATACAAATGAACTCTGAAAAGGTTGTAACTTGGCATGACATCATAATTTCATCCACATAACAACTTATAAGAGTTGAGAGGTTACGGCAAAAACTGGATGCACTTCGTGTACAAATTGGACAATCCCTTTCGAAGTATGAGGGTTTCGGACGAAAACTCATCTATTACAAAGGGATTTCATTTTAATAACTTAGTTTAAATCCATACTTTTTGTGTGTTCAATATGCACCATTCAAAGGCACATCATCAATTTTCAACCCTTTCTGACTTTATTTGATATTTTTCATGCATTTAATGATTTATTTTGAGCTAAATGACCCTGAATTTGAAAAGCAATACAAATGAACTCTGAAAAGGTTGTAACTTTGCATGACATCATCAATTTCATCCACATAACAACTTATAAAGAGTTGAGAGGGTTACGGCAAAAACTTGATGCACTTCGTGTACAAATTGGACAATCCCTTTCGAAGTATGAGGGTTTCGGACGAAAACTCATCTATTACAAAGGGATTTCATTTTAAATAACTTAGTTTAAATCCATACTTTTTGTGTGTTCAATATGCACCATTCAAAGGCACATCATCAATTTTCAACCCTTTCTGACTTTATTTGATATTTTTCATGCATTTAATGATTTATTTTGAGCTAAATGACCCTGAATTTGAAAAGCAATACAAATGAACTCTGAAAAGGTTGTAACTTTGCATGACATCACAATTTCATCCACATAACAACTTATAAAGAGTTGAGAGGGTTACGGCAAAAACTTGATGCACTTCGTGTACAAATTGGACAATCCCTTTCGAAGTATGAGGGTTTCGGACGAAAACTCATCTATTACAAAGGGATTTCATTTTAAATAACTTAGTTTAAATCCATACTTTTTGTGTGTTCAATATGCACCATTCAAAGGCACATCATCAATTTTCAACCCTTTCTGACTTTATTTGATATTTTTCATGCATTTAATGATTTATTTTGAGCTAAATGACCCTGAATTTGAAAAGCAATACAAATGAACTCTGAAAAGGTTGTAACTTTGCATGACATCATAATTTCATCCACATAACAACTTATAAAGAGTTGAGAGGGTTACGGCAAAAACTTGATGCACTTCGTGTACAAATTGGACAATCCCTTTCGAAGTATGAGGGTTTCGGACGAAAACTCATCTATTACAAAGGGATTTCATTTTAATAACTTATTTTAAATCCATAATTTTTGTGTGTTCAATATGCACCATTCAAAGGCACATCATCAATTTTCAACCCTTTCTGACTTTATTTGATATTTTTCATGCATTTAATGATTTATTTTGAGCTAAATGACCCTGAATTTGAAAAGCAATACAAATGAACTCTGAAAAGGTTGTAACTTTGCATGACATCATAATTTCATCCACATAACAACTTATAAAGAGTTGAGAGGGTTACGGCAAAAACTTGATGCACTTCGTGTACAAATTGGACAATCCCTTTCGAAGTATGAGGGTTTCGGACGAAAACTCATCTATTACAAAGGGATTTCATTTTAATAACTTATTTTAAATCCATAATTTTTGTGTGTTCAATATGCACCATTCAAAGGCACATCATCAATTTTCAACCCTTTCTGACTTTATTTGATATTTTTCATGCATTTAATGATTTATTTTGAGCTAAATGACCCTGAATTTGAAAAGCAATACAAATGAACTCTGAAAAGGTTGTAACTTGGCATGACATCATAATTTCATCCACATAACAACTTATAAGAGTTGAGAGGGTTACGGCAAAAACTGGATGCACTTCGTGTACAAATTGGACAATCCCTTTCGAAGTATGAGGGTTTCGGACGAAAACTCATCTATTACAAAGGGATTTCATTTTAATAACTTATTTTAAATCCATAATTTTTGTGTGTTCAATATGCACCATTCAAAGGCACATCATCAATTTTCAACCCTTTCTGACTTTATTTGATATTTTTCATGCATTTAATGATTTATTTTGAGCTAAATGACCCTGAATTTGAAAAGCAATACAAATGAACTCTGAAAAGGTTGTAACTTTGCATGACATCATCAATTTCATCCACATAACAACTTATAAAGAGTTGAGAGGGTTACGGCAAAAACTTGATGCACTTCGTGTACAAATTGGACAATCCCTTTCGAAGTATGAGGGTTTCGGACGAAAACTCATCTATTACAAAGGGATTTCATTTTAATAACTTAGTTTAAATCCATACTTTTTGTGTGTTCAATATGCACCATTCAAAGGCACATCATCAATTTTCAACCCTTTCTGACTTTATTTGATATTTTCATGCATTTAATGATTTATTTTGAGCTAAATGACCCTGAATTTGAAAAGCAATACAAATGAACTCTGAAAAGGTTGTAACTTGGCATGACATCATAATTTCACCGACATAACAACTTCTAAGAGTTGAGAGGTTACGGCAAAAACTGGATGCACTTCGTGTACAAATTGGACAATCCCTTTCGAAGTATGAGGGTTTCGGACGAAAACTCATCTATTACAAAGGGATTTCATTTTTAATAACTTATTTTAAATCCATAATTTTTGTGTGTTCAATATGCACCATTCAAAGGCACATCATCAATTTTCAACCCTTTCTGACTTTATTTGATATTTTTCATGCATTTAATGATTTATTTTGAGCTAAATGACCCTGAATTTGAAAAGCAATACAAATGAACTCTGAAAAGGTTGTAACTTTGCATGACATCATCAATTTCATCCACATAACAACTTATAAAGAGTTGAGAGGGTTACGGCAAAAATTGATGCACTTCGTGTACAAATTGGATAATCCCTTTCGAAGTATGAGGGTTTCGGACGAAAACTCATCTATTACAAAGGGATTTCATTTTTAATAACTTAGTTTAAATCCATACTTTTTGTGTGTTCAATATGCACCATTCAAAGGCACATCATCAATTTTCAACCCTTTCTGACTTTATTTGATATTTTTCATGCATTTAATGATTTATTTTGAGCTAAATGACCCTGAATTTGAAAAGCAATACAAATGAACTCTGAAAAGGTTGTAACTTTGCATGACATCATAATTTCATCCACATAACAACTTATAAAGAGTTGAGAGGGTTACGGCAAAAACTTGATGCACTTCGTGTACAAATTGGACAATCCCTTTCGAAGTATGAGGGTTTCGGACGAAAACTCATCTATTACAAAGGGATTTCATTTTAATAACTTATTTTAAATCCATAATTTTTGTGTGTTCAATATGCACCATTCAAAGGCACATCATCAATTTTCAACCCTTTCTGACTTTATTTGATATTTTTCATGCATTTAATGATTTATTTTGAGCTAAATGACCCTGAATTTGAAAAGCAATACAAATGAACTCTGAAAAGGTTGTAACTTTGCATGACATCATAATTTCATCCACATAACAACTTATAAAGAGTTGAGAGGGTTACGGCAAAAACTTGATGCACTTCGTGTACAAATTGGACAATCCCTTTCGAAGTATGAGGGTTTCGGACGAAAACTCATCTATTACAAAGGGATTTCATTTTAATAACTTATTTTAAATCCATAATTTTTGTGTGTTCAATATGCACCATTCAAAGGCACATCATCAATTTTCAACCCTTTCTGACTTTATTTGATATTTTTCATGCATTTAATGATTTATTTTGAGCTAAATGACCCTGAATTTGAAAAGCAATACAAATGAACTCTGAAAAGGTTGTAACTTTGCATGACATCATAATTTCATCCACATAACAACTTATAAAGAGTTGAGAGGGTTACGGCAAAAACTTGATGCACTTCGTGTACAAATTGGACAATCCCTTTCGAAGTATGAGGGTTTCGGACGAAAACTCATCTATTACAAAGGGATTTCATTTTTAATAACTTATTTTAAATCCATAATTTTTGTGTGTTCAATATGCACCATTCAAAGGCACATCATCAATTTTCAACCCTTTCTGACTTTATTTGATATTTTTCATGCATTTAATGATTTATTTTGAGCTAAATGACCCTGAATTTGAAAAGCAATACAAATGAACTCTGAAAAGGTTGTAACTTTGCATGACATCATCAATTTCATCCACATAACAACTTATAAAGAGTTGAGAGGGTTACGGCAAAAACTTGATGCACTTCGTGTACAAATTGGACAATCCCTTTCGAAGTATGAGGGTTTCGGACGAAAACTCATCTATTACAAAGGGATTTCATTTTAAATAACTTAGTTTAAATCCATACTTTTTGTGTGTTCAATATGCACCATTCAAAGGCACATCATCAATTTTCAACCCTTTCTGACTTTATTTGATATTTTTCATGCATTTAATGATTTATTTTGAGCTAAATGACCCTGAATTTGAAAAGCAATACAAATGAACTCTGAAAAGGTTGTAACTTTGCATGACATCATAATTTCATCCACATAACAACTTATAAAGAGTTGAGAGGGTTACGGCAAAAACTTGATGCACTTCGTGTACAAATTGGACAATCCCTTTCGAAGTATGAGGGTTTCGGACGAAAACTCATCTATTACAAAGGGATTTCATTTTTAATAACTTATTTTAAATCCATAATTTTTGTGTGTTCAATATGCACCATTCAAAGGCACATCATCAATTTTCAACCCTTTCTGACTTTATTTGATATTTTTCATGCATTTAATGATTTATTTTGAGCTAAATGACCCTGAATTTGAAAAGCAATACAAATGAACTCTGAAAAGGTTGTAACTTTGGCATGACATCATAATTTCACCACATAACAACTTATAAGAGTTGAGAGGTTACGGCAAAAACTGGATGCACTTCGTGTACAAATTGGACAATCCCTTTCGAAGTATGAGGGTTTCGGACGAAAACTCATCTATTACAAAGGGATTTCATTTTAATAACTTATTTTAAATCCATAATTTTTGTGTGTTCAATATGCACCATTCAAAGGCACATCATCAATTTTCAACCCTTTCTGACTTTATTTGATATTTTTCATGCATTTAATGATTTATTTTGAGCTAAATGACCCTGAATTTGAAAAGCAATACAAATGAACTCTGAAAAGGTTGTAACTTTGCATGACATCATAATTTCATCCACATAACAACTTATAAAGAGTTGAGAGGGTTACGGCAAAAACTTGATGCACTTCGTGTACAAATTGGACAATCCCTTTCGAAGTATGAGGGTTTCGGACGAAAACTCATCTATTACAAAGGGATTTCATTTTAAATAACTTATTTTAAATCCATACTTTTTGTGTGTTCAATATGCACCATTCAAAGGCACATCATCAATTTTCAACCCTTTCTGACTTTATTTGATATTTTTCATGCATTTAATGATTTATTTTGAGCTAAATGACCCTGAATTTGAAAAGCAATACAAATGAACTCTGAAAAGGTTGTAACTTTGCATGACATCATAATTTCATCCACATAACAACTTATAAGAGTTGAGAGGTTACGGCAAAAACTTGATGCACTTCGTGTACAAATTGGACAATCCCTTTCGAAGTATGAGGGTTTCGGACGAAAACTCATCTATTACAAAGGGATTTCATTTTAATAACTTATTTTAAATCCATAATTTTTGTGTGTTCAATATGCACCATTCAAAGGCACATCATCAATTTTCAACCCTTTCTGACTTTATTTGATATTTTTCATGCATTTAATGATTTATTTTGAGCTAAATGACCCTGAATTTGAAAAGCAATACAAATGAACTCTGAAAAGGTTGTAACTTGGCATGACATCATAATTTCATCCACATAACAACTTATAAAGAGTTGAGAGGTTACGGCAAAAACTTGATGCACTTCGTGTACAAATTGGACAATCCCTTTCGAAGTATGAGGGTTTCGGACGAAAACTCATCTATTACAAAGGGATTTCATTTTTAATAACTTATTTTAAATCCATAATTTTTTGTGTGTTCAATATGCACCATTCAAAGGCACATCACCAATTTTCAACCCTTTCTGACTTCATTTGATATTTTTCATGCATTTAAGGATTTATTTTGAGCTAAATGACCTAGAATTTGAAAAGCAATACAAATGAACTCTGAAAAGGTTGTAACTTTGCATGACATCATCAATTTCATCCACATAACAACTTATAAAGAGTTGAGAGGGTTACGGCAAAAACTTGATGCACTTCGTGTACAAATTGGACAATCCCTTTCGAAGTATGAGGGTTTCGGACGAAAACTCATCTATTACAAAGGGATTTCATTTTAAATAACTTAGTTTAAATCCATACTTTTTGTGTGTTCAATATGCACCATTCAAAGGCACATCATCAATTTTCAACCCTTTCTGACTTTATTTGATATTTTTCATGCATTTAATGATTTATTTTGAGCTAAATGACCCTGAATTTGAAAAGCAATACAAATGAACTCTGAAAAGGTTGTAACTTTGCATGACATCATAATTTCATCCACATAACAACTTATAAAGAGTTGAGAGGGTTACGGCAAAAACTTGATGCACTTCGTGTACAAATTGGACAATCCCTTTCGAAGTATGAGGGTTTCGGACGAAAACTCATCTATTACAAAGGGATTTCATTTTTAATAACTTATTTTAAATCCATAATTTTTGTGTGTTCAATATGCACCATTCAAAGGCACATCATCAATTTTCAACCCTTTCTGACTTTATTTGATATTTGTCATGCATTTAATGATTTATTTTGAGCTAAATGACCCTGAATTTGAAAAGCAATACAAATGAACTCTGAAAAGGTTGTAACTTGGCATGACATCATAATTTCACCACATAACAACTTCTATAAGAGTTGAGAGGTTACGGCAAAAACTGGATGCACTTCGTGTACAAATTGGACAATCCCTTTCGAAGTATGAGGGTTTCGGACGAAAACTCATCTATTACAAAGGGATTTCATTTTTAATAACTTATTTTAAATCCATAATTTTTGTGTGTTCAATATGCACCATTCAAAGGCACATCATCAATTTTCAACCCTTTCTGACTTTATTTGATATTTTTCATGCATTTAATGATTTATTTTGAGCTAAATGACCCTGAATTTGAAAAGCAATACAAATGAACTCTGAAAAGGTTGTAACTTTGCATGACATCTCAATTTCATCCACATAACAACTTATAAAGAGTTGAGAGGGTTACGGCAAAAACTTGATGCACTTCGTGTACAAATTGGACAATCCCTTTCGAAGTATGAGGGTTTCGGACGAAAACTCATCTATTACAAAGGGATTTCATTTTAAATAACTTAGTTTAAATCCATACTTTTTGTGTGTTCAATATGCACCATTCAAAGGCACATCATCAATTTTCAACCCTTTCTGACTTTATTTGATATTTTTCATGCATTTAATGATTTATTTTGAGCTAAATGACCCTGAATTTGAAAAGCAATACAAATGAACTCTGAAAAGGTTGTAACTTTGCATGACATCATAATTTCATCCACATAACAACTTATAAAGAGTTGAGAGGGTTACGGCAAAAACTTGATGCACTTCGTGTACAAATTGGACAATCCCTTTCGAAGTATGAGGGTTTCGGACGAAAACTCATCTATTACAAAGGGATTTCATTTTTAATAACTTATTTTAAATCCATAATTTTTGTGTGTTCAATATGCACCATTCAAAGGCACATCATCAATTTTCAACCCTTTCTGACTTTATTGATATTTTTCATGCATTTAATGATTTATTTTGAGCTAAATGACCCTGAATTTGAAAAGCAATACAAATGAACTCTGAAAAGGTTGTAACTTGGCATGACATCATAATTTCACCACATAACAACTTCTATAAGAGTTGAGAGGTTACGGCAAAAACTGGATGCACTTCGTGTACAAATTGGACAATCCCTTTCGAAGTATGAGGGTTTCGGACGAAAACTCATCTATTACAAAGGGATTTCATTTTTAATAACTTATTTTAAATCCATAATTTTTGTGTGTTCAATATGCACCATTCAAAGGCACATCATCAATTTTCAACCCTTTCTGACTTTATTTGATATTTTTCATGCATTTAATGATTTATTTTGAGCTAAATGACCCTGAATTTGAAAAGCAATACAAATGAACTCTGAAAAGGTTGTAACTTTGCATGACATCTCAATTTCATCCACATAACAACTTATAAAGAGTTGAGAGGGTTACGGCAAAAACTTGATGCACTTCGTGTACAAATTGGACAATCCCTTTCGAAGTATGAGGGTTTCGGACGAAAACTCATCTATTACAAAGGGATTTCATTTTAAATAACTTAGTTTAAATCCATACTTTTTGTGTGTTCAATATGCACCATTCAAAGGCACATCATCAATTTTCAACCCTTTCTGACTTTATTTGATATTTTTCATGCATTTAATGATTTATTTTGAGCTAAATGACCCTGAATTTGAAAAGCAATACAAATGAACTCTGAAAAGGTTGTAACTTTGCATGACATCATAATTTCATCCACATAACAACTTATAAAGAGTTGAGAGGGTTACGGCAAAAACTTGATGCACTTCGTGTACAAATTGGACAATCCCTTTCGAAGTATGAGGGTTTCGGACGAAAACTCATCTATTACAAAGGGATTTCATTTTAATAACTTATTTTAAATCCATAATTTTTGTGTGTTCAATATGCACCATTCAAAGGCACATCATCAATTTTCAACCCTTTCTGACTTCATTTGATATTTTTCATGCATTTAATGATTTATTTTGAGCTAAATGACCCTGAATTTGAAAAGCAATACAAATGAACTCTGAAAAGGTTGTAACTTTGCATGACATCATAATTTCACCCACATAACAACTTCTATAGAGTTGAGAGGGTTACGGCAAAAACTGGATGCACTTCATGTACAAATTGGACAATCCCTTTCGAAGTATGAGGGTTTCGGACGAAAACTCATCTGTTACAAAGGGATTTCATTTTTAATAACTTATTTTAAATCCATAATTTTTGTGTGTTCAATATGCACCATTCAAAGGCACATCATCAATTTTCAACCCTTTCTGACTTTATTTGATATTTTTCATGCATTTAATGATTTATTTTGAGCTAAATGACCCTGAATTTGAAAAGCAATACAAATGAACTCTGAAAAGGTTGTAACTTTGCATGACATCATAATTTCATCCACATAACAACTTATAAGAGTTGAGAGGGTTACGGCAAAAACTTGATGCACTTCGTGTACAAATTGGACAATCCCTTTCGAAGTATGAGGGTTTCGGACGAAAACTCATCTATTACAAAGGGATTTCATTTTTAATAACTTATTTTAAATCCATACTTTTTGTGTGTTCAATATGCACCATTCAAAGGCACATCATCAATTTTCAACCCTTTCTGACTTTATTTGATATTTTTCATGCATTTAATGATTTATTTTGAGCTAAATGACCCTGAATTTGAAAAGCAATACAAATGAACTCTGAAAAGGTTGTAACTTTGCATGACATCATAATTTCATCCACATAACAACTTATAAAGAGTTGAGAGGGTTACGGCAAAAACTTGATGCACTTCGTGTACAAATTGGACAATCCCTTTCGAAGTATGAGGGTTTCGGACGAAAACTCATCTATTACAAAGGGATTTCATTTTAATAACTTATTTTAAATCCATACTTTTTGTGTGTTCAATATGCACCATTCAAAGGCACATCATCAATTTTCAACCCTTTCTGACTTTATTTGATATTTTTCATGCATTTAATGATTTATTTTGAGCTAAATGACCCTGAATTTGAAAAGCAATACAAATGAAGTCTGAAAAGGTTGTAACTTTGCATGACATCATAATTTCATCCACATAACAACTTATAAAGAGTTGAGAGGGTTACGGCAAAAACTGGATGCACTTCGTGTACAAATTGGACAATCCCTTTCGAAGTATGAGGGTTTCGGACGAAAACTCATCTATTACAAAGGGATTTCATTTTTAATAACTTATTTTAAATCCATAATTTTTGTGTGTTCAATATGCACCATTCAAAGGCACATCATCAATTTTCAACCCTTTCTGACTTTATTTGATATTTTTCATGCATTTAATGATTTATTTTGAGCTAAATGACCCTGAATTTGAAAAGCAATACAAATGAACTCTGAAAAGGTTGTAACTTTGCATGACATCATAATTTCATCCACATAACAACTTATAAAGAGTTGAGAGGGTTACGGCAAAAACTTGATGCACTTCGTGTACAAATTGGACAATCCCTTTCGAAGTATGAGGGTTTCGGACGAAAACTCATCTATTACAAAGGGATTTCATTTTAAATAACTTAGTTTAAATCCATACTTTTTGTGTGTTCAATATGCACCATTCAAAGGCACATCATCAATTTTCAACCCTTTCTGACTTTATTTGATATTTTTCATGCATTTAATGATTTATTTTGAGCTAAATGACCCTGAATTTGAAAAGCAATACAAATGAACTCTGAAAAGGTTGTAACTTTGCATGACATCATAATTTCATCCACATAACAACTTATAAAGAGTTGAGAGGGTTACGGCAAAAACTTGATGCACTTCGTGTACAAATTGGATAATCCCTTTCGAAGTATGAGGGTTTCGGACAAAAACTCATCTATTACAAAGGGAATTTCATTTTTAATAACTTATTTTAAATCCATAATTTTTGTGTGTTCAATATGCACCATTCAAAGGCACATCATCAATTTTCAACCCTTTCTGACTTTATATGATATTTGTCATGCATTTAATGATTTATTTTGAGCTAAATGACCCTGAATTTGAAAAGCAATACAAATGAACTCTGAAAAGGTTGTAACTTGGCATGACATCATAATTTCACCGACATAACAACTTCTATAGAGTTGAGAGGTTGATGGCAAAAACTGGATGCACTTCGTGTACAAATTGGACAATCCCTTTCGAA
Organism: Hordeum marinum; assembly: GCA_022496015.1. Taxonomy (NCBI): domain Eukaryota; kingdom Viridiplantae; phylum Streptophyta; class Magnoliopsida; order Poales; family Poaceae; genus Hordeum; species Hordeum marinum. The sequence continues at coordinate 2,032 of JAAAWK010000246.1, read as the reverse complement.
GTATGAGGGTTTCGGACGAAAACTCATCTATTACAAAGGGATTTCATTTTTAATAACTTATTTTAAATACATAATTTTTGTGTGTTCAATATGCACCATTCAAAGGCACATCATCAATTTTCAACCCTTTCTGACTTTATTTGATATTTTTCATGCATTTAATGATTTATTTTGAGCTAAATGACCCTGAATTTGAAAAGCAATACAAATGAACTCTGAAAAGGTTGTAACTTTGCATGACATCTCAATTTCATCCACATAACAACTTATAAAGAGTTGAGAGGGTTACGGCAAAAACTTGATGCACTTCGTGTACAAATTGGACAATCCCTTTCGAAGTATGAGGGTTTCGGACGAAAACTCATCTATTACAAAGGGATTTCATTTTAAATAACTTAGTTTAAATCCATACTTTTTGTGTGTTCAATATGCACCATTCAAAGGCACATCATCAATTTTCAACCCTTTCTGACTTTATTTGATATTTTTCATGCATTTAATGATTTATTTTGAGCTAAATGACCCTGAATTTGAAAAGCAATACAAATGAACTCTGAAAAGGTTGTAACTTTGCATGACATCATAATTTCATCCACATAACAACTTATAAAGAGTTGAGAGGGTTACGGCAAAAACTTGATGCACTTCGTGTACAAATTGGACAATCCCTTTCGAAGTATGAGGGTTTCGGACGAAAACTCATCTATTACAAAGGGATTTCATTTTTAATAACTTATTTTAAATCCATAATTTTTGTGTGTTCAATATGCACCATTCAAAGGCACATCATCAATTTTCAACCCTTTCTGACTTCTATTTGATATTTTTCATGGATTTAATGATTTATTTTGAGCTAAATGACCCTGAATTTGAAAAGCAATACAAATGAACTCTGAAAAGGTTGTAACTTGGCATGACATCATAATTTCACCCACATAACAACTTCTATAGAGTTGAGAGGGTTACGGCAAAAACTGGATGCACTTCATGTACAAATTGGACAATCCCTTTCGAAGTATGAGGGTTTCGGACGAAAACTCATCTGTTACAAAGGGATTTCATTTTTAATAACTTATTTTAAATCCATAATTTTTGTGTGTTCAATATGCACCATTCAAAGGCACATCATCAATTTTCAACCCTTTCTGACTTTATTTGATATTTTTCATGCATTTAATGATTTATTTTGAGCTAAATGACCCTGAATTTGAAAAGCAATACAAATGAACTCTGAAAAGGTTGTAACTTTGCATGACATCTCAATTTCATCCACATAACAACTTATAAAGAGTTGAGAGGGTTACGGCAAAAACTTGATGCACTTCGTGTACAAATTGGACAATCCCTTTCGAAGTATGAGGGTTTCGGACGAAAACTCATCTATTACAAAGGGATTTCATTTTAAATAACTTAGTTTAAATCCATACTTTTTGTGTGTTCAATATGCACCATTCAAAGGCACATCATCAATTTTCAACCCTTTCTGACTTTATTGATATTTTTCATGCATTTAATGATTATTTTGAGCTAAATGACCCTGAATTTGAAAAGCAATACAAATGAACTCTGAAAAGGTTGTAACTTTGCATGACATCATAATTTCATCCACATAACAACTTATAAAGAGTTGAGAGGGTTACGGCAAAAACTTGATGCACTTCGTGTACAAATTGGACAATCCCTTTCGAAGTATGAGGGTTTCGGACGAAAACTCATCTATTACAAAGGGATTTCATTTTTAATAACTTATTTTAAATCCATATTTTTGTGTGTTCAATATGCACCATTCAAAGGCACATCATCAATTTTCAACCCTTTCTGACTTTATGATATTTTCATGCATTTAATGATTTATTTTGAGCTAAATGACCCTGAATTTGAAAAGCAATACAAATGAACTCTGAAAAGGTTGTAACTTGGCATGACATCATAATTTCACCACATAACAACTTCTATAGAGTTGAGAGGTTACGGCAAAAACTGGATGCACTTCGTGTACAAATTGGACAATCCCTTTCGAAGTATGAGGGTT
>JAAAWK010000031.1:0-63569 GCA_022496015.1 Hordeum marinum | reverse complement strand
TTGATTTGACTGTCTTATATATGGATGAGAAGAAAACTTGCTTACAAATGGGTTGTTTACCCTACATTTGGAATTTGAAACACATGTGAATACAAAGGGTTGGTTTTGGGTGTTGAACTTGAAACTTTCAAAACCTCACAAAGGTTCATTTTGGAGTGACTAAGAAGGATTCAGGCTTGTTTTTCATTTTCATGTTTGAAACTTGTTTAAATGTTGGTCAAAGTTAGGTTTGACCAATTTTGGAAATGAGCATAAAAAATTCAAAAAAAATAAAAAATGGAAAACCAGTGCACATTTCTTACTTTGTCATATACTAACAACTAAAAATGATTTGACTTTCTTATATATGGTGGAGAAGAAAACTGCTTACAAATGGGTTGTTTACCCTACATTTGGAATTTGAAACACATGTGAATACAAAGAGTTGGTTTTGGTGTTGAACTTGAAACTTTCAAAAACCTCACAAAAGGTTCATTTTGGAGTGACTAAGAAGGATTCAGGCTTGGTTTTTCATTTTCATGTTGAAACTTGTTTAAATGTTGGTCAAAGTTAGGTTTGACCAATTTTGAAATGAGCATAAAAAATTCAATAAAAAATGGAAAACCAGTGCACATGTTCTTATTTTGTCATATACTAACAACTAAAATTGATTTGGCTGTCTTATATATGGTGGAGAAGAAAACTTGCTTACAAATGGGTTGTTTACCCTACATTTGGAATTTGAAACACATGCGAATACAAAGGGTTGGTTTTGGGTGTTGAACTTGAAACTTTTAAAAACCTCACAAAAGGTTCATTTTGGAGTGACTAAGAAGGATTCAGGCTTGGTTTTTCATTTTCATGTTTGAAACTTTTTTAAATAGTGGTCAAAGTTAGGTTTGACCAATTTGGAAATGAGCATAAAAAATTCAAAAAAATAAAAAAATGGAAAACCAGTGCACATGTTCTTACTTTGTCATATACTAACAACTAAAATTGATTTGGCTGTTTTATATATGGTGGAGAAGAAAACTTGTTTAGAAATGGGTTGTTTACCCTACATTTGGAATTTGAAACACATGTGAATACAAAGAGGTTGGTTTTGGGTGTTGAACTTGAAACTTTCAAAAACCTCACAAAAGGTTCATTTTGGAGTGACTAAGAAGGATTCAGGCTTGGTTTTTCATTTTCATGTTTGAAACTTGTTTAAATGTTGGTCAAAGTTAGGTTTGACCAATTTGGAAATGAGCATAAAAAATTCAAAAAAAAAATGGAAAACCAGTGCACATGTTCTTACTTTGTCATATACTAACAACTAAAATTGATTTGGCTGTCTTATATATGGTGGAGAAGAAAACTTGCTTACAAATGGGTTGTTTACCCTACATTTGGAATTTGAAACACATGTGAATACAAAGGGTTGGTTTTGGTGTTGAACTTGAAACTTTCAAAAACCTCACAAAAGGTTCATTTTGGAGTGACTAAGAAGGATTCAGGCTTGGTTTTTCATTTTCATGTTTGAAACTTGTTTAAATGTTGGTCAAAGTTAGGTTTGACCAATTTTGAAATGAGCATAAAAAATTCAAAAAAATAAAAAATGGAAAACCAGTGCACATGTTCTTACTTTGTCATATACTAACAACTAAAATTGATTTGGCTGTCTTATATATGGTGGAGAAGAAAACTTGCTTACAAATGGGTTGTTTACCCTACATTTGGAATTTGAAACACATGTGAATACAAAGGGTTGGTTTTGGGTGTTGAACTTGAAACTTTCAAAAACCTCACAAAAGGTTCATTTTGGAGTGACTAAGAAGGATTCAGGCTTGGTTTTTCATTTTCATGTTTGAAACTTGTTTAAATGTTGGTCAAAGTTAGGTTTGACCAATTTTGAAATGAGCATAAAAAATTCAATTTTTTATAAAAAAATGGAAAACCAGTGCACATGTTCTTACTTTGTCATATACTAACAACTAAAATTGATTTGGCTGTCTTATATATGGTGGAGAAGAAAACTTGCTTACAAATGGGTTGTTTACCCTACATTTGGAATTTGAAACACATGTGAATACAAAGGGTTGGTTTTGGGTGTTGAACTTGAAACTTTCAAAAACCTCACAAAAGGTTCATTTTGGAGTGACTAAGAAGGATTCAGGCTTGGTTTTTCATTTTCATGTTTGAAACTTGTTTAAATGTTGGTCAAAGTTAGGTTTGACCAATTTTGAAATGAGCATAAAAATTCAAAAAAATGGAAAACCAGTGCACATGTTCTTATTTTGTCATATACTAACAACTAAATTGATTTGACTGTCTTATATATGGTGGAGAAGAAAACTTGCTTACAAATGGGTTGTTTACCCTACATTTGGAATTTGAAACACATGTGAATACAAAGGGTTGGTTTTGGGTGTTGAACTTGAAACTTTCAAAAACCTCACAAAAGGTTCATTTTGGAGTGACTAAGAAGGATTCAGGCTTGGTTTTTCATTTTCATGTTTGAAACTTGTTTAAATGTTGGTCAAAGTTAGGTTTGACCAATTTTGAAATGAGCATAAAAAATTCAAAAAAATGGAAAACCAGTGCACATGTTCTTACTTTTGTCATATACTAACAACTAAAATTGATTTGACTGTCTTATATATGGTGGAGAAGAAAACTTGCTTACAAATGGGTTGTTTACCCTACATTTGGAATTTGAAACACATGTGAATACAAAGGGTTGGTTTTGGGTGTTGAACTTGAAACTTTCAAAAACCTCACAAAAGGTTCATTTTGGAGTGACTAAGAAGGATTCAGGCTTGGTTTTTCATTTTCATGTTTGAAACTTGTTTAAATGTTGGTCAAAGTTAGGTTTGACCAATTTTGAAATGAGCATAAAAAATTCAAAAAAATGGAAAACCAGTGCACATGTTCTTACTTTGTCATATACTAACAACTAAAATTGATTTGACTGTCTTATATATGGTGGAGAAGAAAACTTGCTTACAAATGGGTTGTTTACCCTACATTTGGAATTTGAAACACATGTGAATACAAAGGGTTGGTTTTGGGTGTTGAACTTGAAACTTTCAAAAACCTCACAAAAGGTTCATTTTGGAGTGACTAAGAAGGATTCAGGCTTGGTTTTTCATTTTCATGTTTGAAACTTGTTTAAATGTTGGTCAAAGTTAGGTTTGACCAATTTTGAAATGAGCATAAAAAATTCAAAAAAATGGAAAACCAGTGCACATGTTCTTACTTTGTCATATACTAACAACTAAAATTGATTTGGCTGTCTTATATATGGTGGAGAAGAAAACTTGTTTACAAATGGGTTGTTTACCCTACATTTGGAATTTGAAACACATGTGAATACAAAGGGTTGGTTTTGGGTGTTGAACTTGAAACTTTCAAAAACCTCACAAAAGGTTCATTTTGGAGTGACTAAGAAGGATTCAGGCTTGGTTTTTCATTTTCATGTTTGAAACTTGTTTAAATGTTGGTCAAAGTTAGGTTTGACCAATTTTGAAATGAGCATAAAAAATTCAAAAAAAATGGAAAACCAGTGCACATGTTCTTACTTTGTCATATACTAACAACTAAAATTGATTTGGCTGTCTTATATATGGTGGAGAAGAAAACTTGCTTACAAATGGGTTGTTTACCCTACATTTGGAATTTGAAACACATGTGAATACAAAGGGTTGGTTTTGGGTGTTGAACTTGAAACTTTCAAAAACCTCACAAAAGGTTCATTTTGGAGTGACTAAGAAGGATTCAGGCTTGGTTTTTCATTTTCATGTTTGAAACTTGTTTAAATGTTGGTCAAAGTTAGGTTTGACCAATTTTGAAATGAGCATAAAAAATTCAAAAAAAATCGAAAACCAGTGCACATGTTCTTACTTTGTCATATACTAACAACTAAATTGATTTGGCTGTCTTATATATGGTGGAGAAGAAAACTTGTTTAGAAATGGGTAGTTTACCCTACATTTGGAATTTGAAACACATGCGGATACAAAGGTTTGGCTTTGGGTGTTGAACTTGAAACTTTCAAAAACCTCACAAAAGGTTCATTTTGGAGTGACTAAGAAGGATTCAGGCTTGGTTTTTCATTTTCATGTTTGAAACTTGTTTAAATGTTGGTCAAAGTTAGGTTTGACCAATTTTGAAATGAGCATAAAAAATTCAAAAAAAATGGAAAACCAGTGCACATGTTCTTACTTTGTCATATACTAACAACTAAAATTGATTTGGCTGTCTTATATATGGTGGAGAAGAAAACTTGCTTACAAATGGGTTGTTTACCCTACATTTGGAATTTGAAACACATGTGAATACAAAGGGTTGGTTTTGGTGTTGAACTTGAAACTTTCAAAAACCTCACAAAAGGTTCATTTTGGAGTGACTAAGAAGGATTCAGGCTTGGTTTTTCATTTTCATGCTTGAAACTTGTTTAAATGTTGGTCAAAGTTAGGTTTGACCAATTTTGAAATGAGCATAAAAAATTCAAAAAAATAAAAATGGAAAACCAGTGCACATGTTCTTACTTTGTCATATACTAACAACTAAAATTGATTTGGATGTCTTATATATGGTGGAGAACAAAACTTGCTTACAAATGGGTTGTTTACCCTACATTTGGAATTTGAAACACATGTGAATACAAAGGGTTGGTTTTGGGTGTTGAACTTGAAACTTTCAAAAACCTCACAAAAGGTTCATTTTGGAGTGACTAAGAAGGATTCAGGCTTGGTTTTTCATTTTCATGTTTGAAACTTGTTTAAATGTTGGTCAAAGTTAGGTTTGACCAATTTTGAAATGAGCATAAAAAATTCAAAAAAAATGGAAAACCAGTGCACATGTTCTTATTTTGTCATATACTAACAACTAAAATTGATTTGACTGTCTTATATATGGTGGAGAAGAAAACTTGCTTACAAATGGGTTGTTTACCCTACATTTGGAATTTGAAACACATGTGAATACAAAGGGTTGGTTTTGGGTGTTGAACTTGAAACTTTCAAAAACCTCACAAAAGGTTCATTTTGGAGTGACTAAGAAGGATTCAGGCTTGGTTTTTCATTTTCATGTTTGAAACTTGTTTAAATGTTGGTCAAAGTTAGGTTTGACCAATTTTGAAATGAGCATAAAAAATTCAAAAAAATGGAAAACTAGTGCACATGTTCTTACTTTGTCATATACTAACAACTAAAATTGATTTGGCTGTCTTATATATGGTGGAGAAGAAAACTTGCTTACAAATGGGTTGTTTACCCTACATTTGGAATTTGAAACACATGTGAATACAAAGGGTTGGTTTTGGGTGTTGAACTTGAAACTTTCAAAAACCTCACAAAAGGTTCATTTTGGAGTGACTAAGAAGGATTCAGGCTTGGTTTTTCATTTTCATGTTTGAAACTTGTTTAAATGTTGGTCAAAGTTAGGTTTGACCAATTTTGAAATGAGCATAAAAAATTCAAAAAAAATGGAAAACCTAGTGCACATGTTCTTACTTTGTCATATACTAACAACTAAATTGATTTGGCTGTCTTATATATGGTGGAGAAGAAAACTTGCTTACAAATGGGTTGTTTACCCTACATTTGGAATTTGAAACACATGTGAATACAAAGGGTTGGTTTTTGGTGTTGAACTTGAAACTTTCAAAAACCTCACAAAAGGTTCATTTTGGAGTGACTAAGAAGGATTCAGGCTTGGTTTTTCATTTTCATGTTTGAAACTTGTTTAAATGTTGGTCAAAGTTAGGTTTGACCAATTTTGAAATGAGCATAAAAAATTCAAAAAAATAATAATGGAAAACCAGTGCACATGTTCTTACTTTGTCATATACTAACAACTAAAATTGATTTGGCTGTCTTATATATGATGGAGAAGAAAACTTGCTTACAAATGGGTTGTTTACCCTACATTTGGAATTTGAAACACATGTGAATACAAAGGGTTGGTTTTGGGTGTTGAACTTGAAACTTTCAAAAACCTCACAAAAGGTTCATTTTGGAGTGACTACGAAGGATTCAGGCTTGATTTTGCATTTTCATGTTTGAAACTTGTTTAAATGTTGGTTAAAGTTAGGTTTGGCCAATTTTGAAATGAGCATAAAAAATTCAAAAAAATGGAAAACCAGTGCACATTTTCTTATTTTGTCATATACTAACAACTAAAATTGATTTGACTGTCTTATATATGGTGGAGAACAAAACTTGCTTACAAATGGGTTGTTTACCCTACATTTGGAATTTGAAACACATGTGAATACAAAGAGTTGGTTTTTGGTGTTGAACTTGAAACTTTCAAAAACCTCACAAAAGGTTCATTTTTGAGTGACTAAGAAGGATTCAGGCTTGGTTTTTCCTTTTCATGTTTGAAACTTGTTTAAATGTTGGTCAAAGTTAGGTTTGACCAATTTTGAAATAGCATAAAAATTAAAAAAAATGGAAAACCAGTGCACATGTTCTTATTTTGTCATATACTAACAACTAAAATTGATTTGACTGTCTTATATATGGTGGAGAAGAAAACTTGCTTACAAATGGGTTGTTTACCCTACATTTGGAATTTGAAACACATGTGAATACAAAGGGTTGGTTTTGGGTGTTGAACTTGAAACTTTCAAAAACCTCACAAAAGGTTCATTTTGGAGTGACTAAGAAGGATTCAGGCTTGGTTTTTCATTTTCATGTTTGAAACTTGTTTAAATGTTGGTCAAAGTTAGGTTTGACCAATTTTGAAATGAGCATAAAAAATTCAAAAAAATGGAAAACCAGTGCACATGTTCTTATTTTGTCATATACTAACAACTAAAATTGATTTGACTGTCTTATATATGGTGGAGAAGAAAACTTGCTTACAAATGGGTTGTTTACCCTACATTTGGAATTTGAAACACATGTGAATACAAAGAGTTGGCTTTTGGTGTTGAACTTGAAACTTTCAAAAACCTCACAAAAGGTTCATTTTGGAGTGACTAAGAAGGATTCAGGCTTGGTTTTTCATTTTCATGTTTGAAACTTGTTTAAATGTTGGTCAAAGTTAGGTTTGACCAATTTGAAATGAGCATAAAAAATTCAAAAAAATGGAAAACTAGTGCACATGTTCTTACTTTGTCACATACTAACAACTATAATTGATTTGGCTGTCTTATATATGGTGGAGAAGAAAACTTGCTTACAAATGGGTTGTTTACCCTACATTTGGAATTTGAAACACATGTGAATACAAAGAGTTGGTTTTGGGTGTTGAACTTGAAACTTTCAAAAACCTCACAAAAGGTTCATTTTGGAGTGACTACGAAGGATTCAGGCTTGGTTTTTCATTTTCATGTTTGAAACTTGTTTAAATGTTGGTCAAAGTTAGGTTTGACCAATTTTGAAATGAGCATAAAAATTCAAAAAAATGGAAAACTAGTGCACATTTTCTTACTTTGTCACTATACTAACAACTATAAATTGATTTGGCTGTCTTATATATGGTGGAGAAGAAAACTTGCTTACAAATGGGTTGTTTACCCTACATTTGGAATTTGAAACACATGTGAATACAAAGAGTTGGTTTTGGGTGTTGAACTTGAAACTTTCAAAAACCTCACAAAAGGTTCATTTTGGAGTGACTAAGAAGGATTCAGGCTTGGTTTTTCATTTTCATGTTTGAAACTTGTTTAAATGTTGGTCAAAGTTAGGTTTGACCAATTTTGAAATGAGCATAAAAAATTCAAAAAAATGGAAAACTAGTGCACATGTTCTTACTTTGTCATATACTAACAACTAAATTGATTTGGCTGTCTTATATATGGTGGAGAAGAAAACTTGTTTAGAAATGGGTAGTTTACCCTACATTTGGAATTTGAAACACATGTGAATACAAAGGGTTGGTTTTTGGGTGTTGAACTTGAAACTTTCAAAAACCTCACAAAAGGTTCATTTTGGAGTGACTAAGAAGGATTCAGGCTTGGTTTTTCATTTTCATGTTTGAAACTTGTTTAAATGTTGGTCAAAGTTAGGTTTGACCAATTTTGAAATGAGCATAAAAAATTCATAAAAAAATGGAAAACCAGTGCACATGTTCTTACTTTGTCATATACTAACAACTAAAATTGATTTGACTGTCTATATATGGTGGAGAAGAAAACTTGCTTACAAATGGGTTGTTTACCCTACATTTGGAATTTGAAACACATGTGAATACAAAGGGTTGGTTTTGGGTGTTGAACTTGAAACTTTCAAAAACCTCACAAAAGGTTCATTTTGGAGTGACTACGAAGGATTCAGGCTTGGTTTTGCATTTTCATGTTTGAAACTTGTTTAAATGTTGGTTAAAGTTAGGTTTGGCCAATTTTGAAATGAGCATAAAAAATTCAAAAAAATGGAAAACCAGTGCACATGTTCTTATTTTGTCATATACTAACAACTAAAATTGATTTGACTGTCTTATATATGGTGGAGAAGAAAACTTGCTTACAAATGGGTTGTTTACCCTACATTTGGAATTTGAAACACATGTGAATACAAAGAGTTGGTTTTTGGTGTTGAACTTGAAACTTTCAAAAACCTCACAAAAGGTTCATTTTTGAGTGACTAAGAAGGATTCAGGCTTGGTTTTTCATTTTCATGTTTGAAACTTGTTTAAATGTTGGTCAAAGTTAGGTTTGACCAATTTTGAAATGAGCATAAAAAATTCATAAAAAATGGAAAACCAGTGCACATGTTCTTATTTTGTCATATACTAACAACTAAAATTGATTTGACTGTCTTATATATGGTGGAGAAGAAAACTTGCTTACAAATGGGTTGTTTACCCTACATTTGGAATTTGAAACACATGTGAATACAAAGGGTTGGTTTTGGGTGTTGAACTTGAAACTTTCAAAAACCTCACAAAAGGTTCATTTTGGAGTGACTAAGAAGGATTCAGGCTTGGTTTTTCATTTTCATGTTTGAAACTTGTTTAAATGTTGGTCAAAGTTAGGTTTGACCAATTTTGAAATGAGCATAAAAAATTCAAAAAAATGGAAAACCAGTGCACATGTTCTTACTTTGTCATATACTAACAACTAAAATTGATTTGGACTGTCTTATATATGGTGGAGAAGAAAACTTGCTTACAAATGGGTTGTTTACCCTACATTTGGAATTTGAAACACATGTGAATACAAAGGGTTGGTTTTGGGTGTTGAACTTGAAACTTTCAAAAACCTCACAAAAGGTTCATTTTGGAGTGACTAAGAAGGATTCAGGCTTGGTTTTTCATTTTCATGTTTGAAACTTGTTTAAATGTTGGTCAAAGTTAGGTTTGACCAATTTTGAAATGAGCATAAAAAATTCAAAAAAATGGAAAACCAGTGCACATGTTCTTACTTTGTCATATACTAACAACTAAAATTGATTTGGCTGTCTTATATATGATGGAGAAGAAAACTTGCTTACAAATGGGTTGTTTACCCTACATTTGGAATTTGAAACACATGTGAATACAAAGAGTTGGTTTTGGGTGTTGAACTTGAAACTTTCAAAAACCTCACAAAAGGTTCATTTTTGAGTGACTAAGAAGGATTCAGGCTTGGTTTTTCCTTTTCATGTTTGAAACTTGTTTAAATGTTGGTCAAAGTTAGGTTTGACCAATTTTGAAATAAGCATAAAAAATTCATAAAAAATGGAAAACCAGTGCACATGTTCTTATTTTGTCATATACTAACAACTAAAATTGATTTGACTGTCTTATATATGGTGGAGAAGAAAACTTGCTTATAAACTGGTTGTTTACCCTACATTTGGAATTTGAAACACATGTGAATACAAAGGGTTGGTTTTGGGTGTTCAACTTGAAACTTTTAAAAACCTCACAAAAGGTTCATTTTGGAGTGACTAAGAAGGATTCACCCTTGGTTTTTCATTTTCATGTTTGAAACTTGTTTAAATGTTGGTTAAAGTTAGGTTTGGCCAATTTTGAAATGAGCATAAAAAATTCAAAAAAATGGAAAACCAGTGCACATTTTCTTATTTTGTCATATACTAACAACTAAAATTGATTTGACTGTCTTATATATGGTGGAGAACAAAACTTGCTTACAAATGGGTTGTTTACCCTACATTTGGAATTTGAAACACATGTGAATACAAAGAGTTGGTTTTGGTGTTGAACTTGAAACTTTCAAAAACCTCACAAAAGGTTCATTTTGGAGTGACTAAGAAGGATTCAGGCTTGGTTTTTCATTTTCATGTTTGAAACTTGTTTAAATGTTGGTCAAAGTTAGGTTTGACCAATTTTGAAATGAGCATAAAAATTCAAAAAGAATGGAAAACTAGTGCAGATGTTCTTACTTTGTCACATACTAACAACTATAATTGATTTGGCTGTCTTATATATGGTGGAGAACAAAACTTGCTTACAAATGGGTTGTTTACCCTACATTTGGAATTTGAAACACATGTGAATACAAAGAGTTGGTTTTTGGTGTTGAACTTGAAACTTTCAAAAACCTCACAAAAGGTTCATTTTGGAGTGACTAAGAAGGATTCAGGCTTGGTTTTTCATTTTCATGTTTGAAACTTGTTTAAATGTTGGTCAAAGTTAGGTTTGACCAATTTTGAAATGAGCATAAAAATTCAAAAAAATGGAAAACCTAGTGCACATGTTCTTACTTTGTCATATACTAACAACTAAAATTGATTTGGCTGTCTTATATATGGTGGAGAAGAAAACTTGCTTACAAATGGGTTGTTTACCCTACATTTGGAATTTGAAACACATGTGAATACAAAGGTTGGTTTTGGGTGTTGAACTTGAAACTTTCAAAAACCTCACAAAAGGTTCATTTTGGAGTGACTAAGAAGGATTCAGGCTTGGTTTTTCATTTTCATGTTTGAAACTTGTTTAAATGTTGGTCAAAGTTAGGTTTGACCAATTTTGAAATGAGCATAAAAAATTCAAAAAAAATGGAAAACCAGTGCACATGTTCTTACTTTTGTCATATACTAACAACTAAAATTGATTTGACTGTCTTATATATGGTGGAGAAGAAAACTTGCTTACAAATGGGTTGTTTACCCTACATTTGGAATTTGAAACACATGTGAATACAAAGGGTTGGTTTTGGGTGTTGAACTTGAAACTTTCAAAAACCTCACAAAAGGTTCATTTTGGAGTGACTAAGAAGGATTCAGGCTTGGTTTTTCATTTTCATGTTTGAAACTTGTTTAAATGTTGGTCAAAGTTAGGTTTGACCAATTTTGAAATGAGCATAAAAAATTCAAAAAAATGGAAAACCAGTGCACATGTTCTTATTTTGTCATATACTAACAACTAAAATTGATTTGACTGTCTTATATATGGTGGAGAAGAAAACTTGCTTACAAATGGGTTGTTTACCCTACATTTGGAATTTGAAACACATGTGAATACAAAGGGTTGGTTTTGGGTGTTGAACTTGAAACTTTCAAAAACCTCACAAAAGGTTCATTTTGGAGTGACTAAGAAGGATTCAGGCTTGGTTTTTCATTTTCATGTTTGAAACTTGTTTAAATGTTGGTCAAAGTTAGGTTTGGCCCAATTTTGAAATGAGCATAAAAAATTCAAAAAAATGGAAAACCAGTGCACATTTTCTTATTTTGTCATATACTAACAACTAAAATTGATTTGAGTATCTTATATATGGTGGAGAACAAAACTTGCTTACAAATGGGTTGTTTACCCTACATTTGGAATTTGAAACACATGTGAATACAAAGAGTTGGTTTTTGGTGTTGAACTTGAAACTTTCAAAAACCTCACAAAAGGTTCATTTTGGAGTGACTAAGAAGGATTCAGGCTTGGTTTTTCATTTTCATGTTTGAAACTTGTTTAAATGTTGGTCAAAGTTAGGTTTGACCAATTTTGAAATGAGCATAAAAAATTCAAAAAGAATGGAAAACTAGTGCACATGTTCTTACTTTGTCACATACTAACAACTATAATTGATTTGGCTGTCTTATATATGGTGGAGAACAAAACTTGCTTACAAATGGGTTGTTTACCCTACATTTGGAATTTGAAACACATGTGAATACAAAGAGTTGGTTTTTGGTGTTGAACTTGAAACTTTCAAAAACCTCACAAAAGGTTCATTTTGGAGTGACTAAGAAGGATTCAGGCTTGGTTTTTCATTTTCATGTTTGAAACTTCTTTCAATGTTGGTCAAAGTTAGGTTTGACCAATTTTGAAATGAGCATAAAAATTCAAAAAGAATGGAAAACTAGTGCAGATGTTCTTACTTTGTCACATACTAACAACTATAATTGATTTGGCTGTCTTATATATGGTGGAGAACAAAAGTTGCTTACAAATGGGTTGTTTACCCTACATTTGGAATTTGAAACACATGTGAATACAAAGAGTTGGTTTTGTGTGTTCTACTTGAAACTTTGAAAAACCTCACAAAAGGTTCATTTTGGAGTGACTAAGAAGGATTCAGGCTTGGTTTTTCATTTTCATGTTTGAAACTTGTTTAAATGTTGGTCAAAGTTAGGTTTGACCAATTTTGAAATGAGCATAAAAAATTCAAAAAAATGGAAAACTAGTGCACATATTCTTACTTTGTCACATACTAACAACTATAATTGATTTGGCTGTCTTATATATGGTGGAGAAGAAAACTTGCTTATAAATTGGTTGTTTACCCTAAATTTGGAATTTGAAACACATGTGAATACAAAGGGTTGGTTTTGGGTGTTGAACTTGAAACTTTGAAAAACCTCACAAAAGGTTCATTTTGGAGTGACTAAGAAGGATTCAGGCTTGGTTTTTCATTTTCATGTTTGAAACTTGTTTAAATGTTGGTCAAAGTTAGGTTTGACCAATTTTGAAATGAGCATAAAAAATTCAGAAAAAATGAAAACTAGTGCAGATGTTCTTACTTTGTCACATACTAACAACTATAATTGATTTGGCTGTCTTATATATGGTGGAGAAGAAAACTTGCTTATAAATTGGTTGTTTACCCTACATTTGGAATTTGAAACACATGTGAATACAAAGGGTTGGTTTTGGGTGTTGAACTTGAAATTTTAAAAACCTCACAAAAGGTTCATTTTGTAGTGACTAAGAAGGATTCAGGCCTTGGTTTTTCATTTTCATGTTTGAAACTTGTTTAAATGTTGGTCAAAGTTAGGTTTGGCCAATTTTGAAATGAGCATAAAAAATTCAAAAAAATGGAAAACCAGTGCACATTTTCTTATTTTGTCATATACTAACAACTAAAATTGATTTGACTGTCTTATATATGGTGGAGAAGAAAACTTGCTTACAAATGGGTTGTTTACCCTACATTTGGAATTTGAAACACATGTGAATACAAAGAGTTGGTTTTGGGTGTTGAACTTGAAACTTTCAAAAACCTCACAAAAGGTTCATTTTGGAGTGACTAAGAAGGATTCAGGCTTGGTTTTTCATTTTCATGTTTGAAACTTGTTTAAATGTTGGTCAAAGTTAGGTTTGACCAATTTTGAAATGAGCATAAAAATTCAAAAAAAATGGAAAACTAGTGCACATGTTCTTACTTTGTCACATACTAACAACTATAATTGATTTGGCTGTCTTATATATGGTGGAGAAGAAAACTTGCTTACAAATGGGTTGTTTACCCTACATTTGGAATTTGAAACACATGTGAATACAAAGAGTTGGTTTTTGGTGTTGAACTTGAAACTTTCAAAAACCTCACAAAAGGTTCATTTTGGAGTGACTAAGAAGGATTCCGGCTTGGTTTTTCATTTTCATGTTTGAAACTTCTTTCAATGTTGGTCAAAGTTAGGTTTGACCAATTTTGAAATGAGCATAAAAATTCAAAAAGAATGGAAAACTAGTGCAGATGTTCTTACTTTGTCACATACTAACAACTATAATTGATTTGGCTGTCTTATATATGGTGGAGAACAAAACTTGCTTACAAATGGGTTGTTTACCCTACATTTGGAATTTGAAACACATGTGAATACAAAGAGTTGGTTTTGTGTGTTCTACTTGAAACTTTGAAAAACCTCACAAAAGGTTCATTTTGGAGTGACTAAGAAGGATTCAGGCTTGGTTTTTCATTTTCATGTTTGAAACTTGTTTAAATGTTGGTCAAAGTTAGGTTTGACCAATTTTGAAATGAGCATAAAAAATTCAAAAAAATGGAAAACTAGTGCACATGTTCTTACTTTGTCACATACTAACAACTATAATTGATTTGGCTGTCTTATATATGGTGGAGAAGAAAACTTGCTTATAAATGGGTTGTTTACCCTACATTTGGAATTTGAAACACATGTGAATACAAAGGGTTGGTTTTGGGTGTTGAACTTGAAACTTTCAAAAACCTCACAAAAGGTTCATTTTGGAGTGACTAAGAAGGATTCAGGCTTGGTTTTTCATTTTCATGTTTGAAACTTGTTTAAATGTTGGTCAAAGTTAGGTTTGACCAATTTTGAAATGAGCATAAAAAATTCAAAAAAAATGGAAAACTAGTGCACATGTTCTTACTTTGTCACATACTAACAACTATAATTGATTTGGCTGTCTTATATATGGTGGAGAAGAAAACTTGCTTATAAATTGGTTGTTTACCCTACATTTGGAATTTGAAACACATGTGAATACAAAGGGTTGGTTTTGGGTGTTGAACTTGAAACTTTCAAAAACCTCACAAAAGGTTCATTTTGGAGTGACTAAGAAGGATTCAGGCTTGGTTTTTCATTTTCATGTTTGAAACTTGTTTAAATAGTGGTCAAAGTTAGGTTTGACCAATTTTGAAATGAGCATAAAAAATTCAACAAAAATAAAATAATGGAAAACCAGTGCAC
The DNA here is from genome assembly GCA_022496015.1 of Hordeum marinum. Taxonomy (NCBI): domain Eukaryota; kingdom Viridiplantae; phylum Streptophyta; class Magnoliopsida; order Poales; family Poaceae; genus Hordeum; species Hordeum marinum. Next base: position 48,777 of record JAAAWK010000031.1, on the reverse strand, counting down.
ATGTTCTTACTTTGTCATATACTAACAACTAAAATTGATTTGGCTGTCTTATATATGGTGGAGAAGAAAACTTGTGTAGAAATGGGTTGTTTACCGTACATTTGGAATTTGAAACACATGCGAATACAAAGGGTTGGTTTTGGGTGTTCAACTTGAAACTTTCAAAAACCTCACAAAAGGTTCATTTTGGAGTGACTAAGAAGGATTCAGGCTTGGTTTTTCATTTTCATGTTTGAAACTTGTTTAAATGTTGGTCAAAGTTAGGTTTGACCAATTTTGAAATGAGCATACAAAATTCAAGAAAAAATAAAAAATGGAAAACCAGTGCACATGTTCTTACATTGTCATATACTAACAACTAAAATGGATTTGATTGTCTTATATATGGTGGAGAAGAAAACTTGCTTACAATTGGGTTGTTTACCCTACATTTGGAATTTGAAACACATGTGAATACAAAGGGTTTGTTTTTGGTGTTGAATTTCAAACTTTCAAAAACCTCACAAAAGGTTCATTTTGGAGTGACTAACAAGGATTCAGGCTTGGTTTTTCATTTTCATGTTTGAAACTTGTTTAAATGTTGGTCAAAGTTAGGTTTGACCAATTTTGAAATCAGCATAAAAAATTCTAAAAAATGGAAAACTAGTGCAGATGTTCTTACTTTGTCACATACTAACAACTATAATTGATTTGGCTGTCTTATATATGGTGGAGAACAAAACTTGCTTACAAATGGGTTGTTTACCCAACATTTGGAATTTGAAACACATGTGAATACAAAGAGTTCGTTTTTGGTGTTGAACTTGAAACTTTCAAAAACCTCACAAAAGGTTCATTTTTGAGTGACTAAGAAGGATTCAGGCTGGGTTATTCCTTTTCATGTTTGAAACTTGTTTAAATGTTGGTCACAGTTAGGTTTGACCAATTTTGAAATGAGCATAAAAAATTCAAAAAAATCGAAAACTAGTGCACATGTTCTTACTTTGTGAGATACTAACAACTATAATTGATTTGGCTGTCTTATATATGGTGGAGAAGAAAACTTGCTTATAAATTGGTTGTTTACCCTAAATTTGGAATTTGAAACACATGTGAATACAATGGGTTGATTTTGGGTGTTGAACTTGAAACTTTGAAAAACCTCACAAAAGGTTCATTTTGGAGTGACTAAGAAGGATTCAGGCTTGGTTTTTCATTTTCATGTTTGAAACTTGTTTAAATGTTGGTCAAAGTTAGGTTTGACCAATTTTGAAATGAGCATAAAAAATTCAAAAAAATGGAAAACTAGTGCACATGTTCTTACTTTGTCACATACTAACAACTATAATTGATTTGGCTGTCTTATATATGGTGGAGAAGAAAACTTGCTTATAAATTGGTTGTTTACCCTAAATTTGGAATTTGAAACACATGTGAATACAAAGGGTTGGTTTTGGGTGTTGAACTTGAAACTTTGAAAAACCTCACAAAAGGTTCATTTTGGAGTGACTAAGAAGGATTCCGGCTTGGTTTTTCATTTTCATGTTTGAAACTTGTTTAAATGTTGGTCGAAGTTAGGTTTGACCAATTTTGAAATGAGCATAAAAAATTCAGAAAAATTGGAAAACTAGTGCAGATGTTCTTACTTTGTCACATACTAACAACTATAATTGATTTGGCTGTCTTATATATGGTGGAGAAGAAAACTTGCTTATAAATTGGTTGTCTACCCTACATTTGGAATTTGAAACACATGTGAATAAAAGGGTTGGTTTTGGGTGTTGAACTTGAAACTTTTAAAAACCTCACAAAAGGTTCATTTTGGAGTGACTAAGAAGGATTCACGCTTGGTTTTTCATTTTCATGTTTGAAACTTGTTTAAATAGTGGTCAAAGTTAGGTTTGACCAATTTGAAAATGAGCATAAAAACTTCAACAAAAATAAAATAATGGAAAACCAGTGCACATGTTCTTACTTTGTCATATACTAACAACTAAAATTGATTTGGCTGTCTTATATATGGTGGAGAAGAAAACTTGTTTAGAAATGGGTTGTTTACCGTACATTTGGAATTTGAAACACATGGGAATACAAAGGGTTGGTTTTGGGTGTTGAACTTGAAACTTTCAAAAACCTCACAAAAGGTTCATTTTGGAGTGACTAAGAAGGATTCAGGCTTGGTTTTTCATTTTCATGTCTGAAACTTGTTTAAATGTTGGTCAAAGTTAGGTTTGACCAATTTTGAAATGAGCATACAAAATTCAAGAAAAAATAAAAAAATGGAAAACCAGTGCACATGTTCTTACTTTGTCATATACTAACAACTAAAATGGATTTGATTGTCTTATATATGGTGGAGAAGAAAACTTGCTTACAATTGGGTTGTTTACCCTACATTTGGAATTTGAAACACATGTGAATACAAAGGGTTTGTTTTTGGTGTTGAATTTGAAACTTTCAAAAACCTCACAAAAGGTTCATTTTGGAGTGACTAAGAAGGATTCAGGCTTGGTTTTTCATTTTCATGTTTGAAACTTGTTTAAATGTTGGTCAAAGTTAGGTTTGACCAATTTTGAAATCAGCATAAAAAATTCAAAAAAAAATAAAAAAATGGAAAACCAGTGCACATGTTCTTACTTTGTCATATACTAACAACTAAAATTGATTTGGCTGTCTTATATATGATGGAGAAGAAAACTTGCTTACAAATGGGTTGTTTACCCTACATTTGAATTTGAAACACATGTGAATACAAAGACTTGGTTTTGGGTGTTGAACTTGAAACTTTCAAAAACCTCACAAAAGGTTCATTTTGGAGTGACTACGAAGGATTTAGGCTTGGTGTTGCATTTTCATGTTTGAAACTTGTTTAAATGTTGGTCAAAGTTAGGTTTGACAAGTTTTGAAATGAGTAGAATTTTTTTTTAAAAAATGGAAAACCAGTACACATGTTCTTATTTTGGCATATACTAACAACTAAAATTGATTGGACTGTCTTATATATGGTGGAGAACAAAACTTGCTTACAAATGGGTTGTTTACCCTACATTTGGAATTTGAAACACATGTGAATCCAAGGAGTTGGTTTTTGGTGTTGAACTTGAAACTTTCAAAAACTTCACAAAAGGTTCATTTTTGAGTGACTAAGAAGGATTTAGGCTTGGTTTTTCCTTTTCATGTTTGAAACTTGTTTAAATGTTGGTCAAAGTTAGGTTTGACCAATTTTGAAATGAGGATAAAAAATTCATAAAAAATGGAAAACCAGTGCACATGTTCTTATTTTGTCATATACTAACAACTAAAATTGATTTGACTGTCTTATATATGGTGGAGAAGAAAACTTGCTTACAAATGGGTTGTTTACCCTACATTTGGAATTTGAAACACATGTGAATACAAAGGGTTGGTTTTGGGTGTTCTACTTGACACTTTCAGAAACCTCACAAAAGGTTCATTTTGGAGTGACTAAGAAGGATTCAGGCTTGGTTTTTCATTTTCATGTTTGAAACTTGTTTAAATGTTGGTCAAAGTTAGGTTTGACCAATTTTGAAATGAGCATAAAAAATTCAAAAAAATGGAAAACTAGTGCACATGTTCTTACTTTGTCACATAGTAACAACAATAATTGATTTGGCTGTCTTATATATGGTGGAGAAGAAAACTTGCTTATAAATTGGTTGTTTACCCTACATTTGGAATTTGAAACACATGTGAATACAAAGGGTTGGTTTTGGGTGTTCAACTTGAAACTTTTAAAAACCTCACAAAAGGTTCATTTTGGAGTGACTAAGAAGGATTCACGCTTGGTTTTTCATTTTCATGTTTGAAACTTGTTTCAATGTTGGTCAAAGTTAGGTTTGACCAATTTTGAAATGAGCATAAAAAATTCAAAAAGAATGGAAAACTAGTGCCGATGTTCTTACTTTGTCACATACTAACAACTATAATTGATTTGGCTGTCTTATATATGGTGGAGAACAAAACTTGCTTACAAATGGGTTGTTTACCCTACATTTGGACTTTGAAACACATGTGAATACAAAGAGTTGGTTTTTGGTGTTGAACTTGAAACTTTCAAAAACCTCACAAAAGTTTCAATTTTGACTGACTAAGAAGGATTCAGGCTGGGTTTTCCCTTTTCATGTTTGAAACTTGTTTAAATGTTGGTCAAAGTTAGGTTTGACCAATTTTGAAATGAGCATAAAAAATTCATAAAAAATGGAAAACGAGTGCACATATTCTTATTTTGTCATATACGAAGAACTAAAATTTATTTGACTGTCTTATATATGGTGGAGAAGAAAACTTGCTTACAAATGGGTTGTTTACCCTACATTTGGAATTTGGAACACATGGGAATACAAAGGGTTGGTTTTGGGTGTTCTACTTGAAACTTTGAAAAACCTCACAAAAGGTTCATTTTGGAGTGACTAAGAATGATTCAGGCTTGGTTTTTGATTTTCATGTTCGAAACTTGTTTAAATGTTGGTCAAAGTTAGGTTTGACCAATTTTGAAATGAGCATAAAAAATTCAAAAAAATGGAAAACTAGTGCACATGTTCTTACTTTGTCAGATACTAACAACTATAATTGATTTGGCTGTCTTATATATGGTGGAGAAGAAAACTTGCTTATAAATTGGTTGTTTACCCTAAATTTGGAATTTGAAACACATGTGAATAGAAAGGGTTGGTTTTGGGTGTTGAACTTGAAAGTTGGAAAAACCTCACAAAAGGTTCATTTTGGAGTGACTAAGAAGGATTCAGGCTTATTTTTTCATTTTCATGTTTGAAACTTGTTTAAATGTTGGTCAAAGTTAGGTTTGACCAATTTTGAAATGAGCATAATAAATTCAGAAAAATGGAAAACTAGTGCAAATGTTCTTACTTTGTCACATACTAACAACTATAATTGATTTGGCTGTCTTATATATGGTGGAGAAAAAAACTTGCTTATAAATTGGTTGTCTACCCTACATTTGGAATTTGAAACACATGTGAATACAAAGGGTTGGTTTTGGGTGTTGAACTTGAAACTTTTAAAAACCTCACAAAAGGTTCATTTTGGAGTGACTAAGAAGGATTCAGGCTTGGTTTTTCATTTTCATGTTTGAAACTTGTTTAAATAGTGGTCAAAGTTAGGTTTGACCACTTTGGAAATGAGCATAAAAAATTCAAAAAAATAAAAAATGGAAAACCAGTGCAGATGTTCTTACTTTGTCATATACTAACAACTAAAATTGATTTGGCTGTCTTATATATGGTGGAGAAGAAAACTTGTTTAGAAATGGGTTGTTTACCCTACATTTGGAATTTGAAACACATGCGAATACAAAGGGTTGGTTTTGGGTGTTGAACTTGAAACTTTCAAAAACCTCACAAAAGGTTCATTTTGGAGTGACTAAGAAGGATTCAGGCTTGGTTTTTCATTTTCATGTCTGAAACTTGTTTAAATGTTGGTCAAAGTTAGGTTTGACCAATTTTGAAATGAGCATACAAAATTCAAGAAAAATAAAGAAATGGAAAACTAGTGCACATGTTCTTACTTTGTCATATACTAACAACTAAAATGGATTTGGTTGTCTTATATATGGTGGAGAAGAAAACTTGCTTACAATTGGGTTGTTTACCCTACATTTGGAATTTGAAACACATGTGAATACAAAGGGTTGGTTTTTGGTGTTGAATTTGAAACTTTCAAAAACCTCACAAAAGGTTCATTTTGGAGTGACTAAGAAGGATTCCTGCTTGGTTTTTCATTTTCATGTCTGAAACTTGTTTAAATGTTGGTCAAAGTTAGGTTTGACCAATTTTGAAATGAGCATAAAAAATACAAAAAGAAAAAAATGGAAAACCAGTGCACATGTTCTTACTTTGTCATATACTAACAACTAAAATTGATTTGGCTGTCTTATATATGGTGGAGAAGAAAACTTGCTTACAAATGGGTTGTTTACCCTACATTTGGAATTTGAAACACATGTGAATACAAAGGGTTGGTTTTGGGTGTTGAACTTGAAACTTTTAAAAACCTCACAAAAGGTTCATTTTGGAGTGACTAAGAAGGATTCAGGCTTGGTTTTTCATTTTCATGTTTGAAACTTGTTTAAATGTTGGTCAAACTTAGGTTTGACCAATTTCGAAATGAGCATAAAAAATTCAAAAAGAAATGGAAAACTAGTGCACATGTTCTTACTTTGTCACATACTAACAACTATAATTGATTTGGCTGTCTTATATAGGGTGGAGAAGAAAACTTGCTTATAAATTGGTTGTTTACCCTATATTTGGAATTTGAAACAAATGTGAATACAAAGGGTTGGTTTTGGGTGTTGAACTTGAAACTTTTAAAAACCTCACAAAAGGTTCATTTTGGAGTGACTAAGAAGGATTCGGGCTTGGTCTTTCATTTTCATGTTTGAAACTTGTTTAAATAGTGGTCAAACTTAGGTTTGACCAATTTTGAAATGAGCATAAAAAATTCAAAAAAATTACCAAAATGGAAAACGAGTGCACATGTTCTTACTTTGTCATATACTAACAACTAAAATTGATTTGGCTGTCTTATATATGGTGGAGAAGAAAACTTGTTTAGAAATGGGATGTTTACCCTACATTTGGAATTTGAAACACATGCGAATACAAAGGGTTGGTTTTGGGTGTCGAACTTGAAACTTTCAAAAACCTCACAAAAGGTTCATTTTGGAGTGACTAAGAAGGATGCAGGCTTAGTTTTTCATTTTCATGTTTGAAACTTGTTTAAATGTTGGTCAAAGTTAGGTTTGACCAATTTTGAAATGAGCATAAAAAATTCATAAAAAATGGAAAACCAGTGCACATGTTCTTATTTTGTCATATACTAACAACTAAAATTGATTTGACTGTCTTATATATGGTGGAGAAGAAAACTTGCTTACAAATGGGTTGTTTACCCTACATTTGGAATTTGAAACACATGTGAATACAAAGGGTTGGTTTTGGGTGTTGAACTTGAAACTTTCAAAAACCTCAGAAAAGGTTCATTTTGGAGTGACTAAGAAGGATTCAGGCTTGGTTTTAATTTTCATGTTTGAAACTTGTTTAAATGTTGGTCAAACTTAGGTTTGACCAATTTTGAAATGAGCATAAAAAATTCAAAAAGAAATGGAAAACTAGTGCACATGTTCTTACTTTGTCACATACTAACAACTATAATTGATTTGGCTGTCTTATATATGGTGGAGAAGAAAACTTGCTTATAAATTGGTTGTTTACCCTACATTTGGAATTTGAAACAAATGTGAATACAAAGGGTTGGTTTTGGGTGTTGAACTTGAAACTTTTAAAAACCTCACAAAAGGTTCATTTTGGAGTGACTAAGAAGGATTCGGGCTTGGTCTTTCATTTTCATGTTTGAAACTTGTTTAAATAGTGGTCAAAGTTAGGTTTGACAAATTTTGAAATGACCATAAAAAATTCAAAAAAAATTACCAAAATGGAAAACGAGTGCACATGTTCTTACTTTGTCATATACTAACAACTAAAATTGATTTGGCTGTCTTATATATGGTGGAGAAGAAAACTTGTTTAGAAAGGGGTTGTTTACCCTACATTTGGAATTTGAAACACATGCGAATACAAAGGGTTGGTTTTGGGTGTTGAACTTGAAACTTTCAAATACCTCACAAAAGGTTCATTTTGGAGTGACTAAGAAGGATTCAGGCTTGGTTTTTCATTTTTATGTTTGAAACTTGTGTAAATGTTGATCAAAGTTAGGTTTGACCATTTTGAAATGAGCATAAAAAATTCAAGAAAAATTAAAAAAATGGAAAACCAGTGCACATCTTCTTACTTTGTCATATACTAACAACTAATATTGACTTGGTTGTCTTATATATGGTGGTGAAGAAAAGTTGCTTACAAATACGTTGTTTACCCTAAATTTGGAATTTGAAACACGTGAATACAAAGGGTTGGTTTCTGGTGTTGAACTTGAAACTTTCAAAAACCTCACAAAAGGTTCATTTTGAAGTGACTAGGAAGGATTCAGGCTTGGTTTTCCATTTTCCTGTTTGAAATTTGTTTAAATGTTGGTCAAACACTGGTTGAAAACAGGGCTTTGGTTCAGGCCTGGCCAGCCCATTAGTCCCGGTTCAGTCACGAACCGGGACTCATGGGGGCATACGTCCCGGTTCGTGCGCCCAGGGGGCCGCCGGGCCTCGTGGGGCATTGGTCCCGGTTCGTCTGGACCCATTAGTCCCGGTTCCAGACACGAACCGGGACCAATGCGCCTCTCTCCTGGCCCACAACCATTGGTCCCGGTTCATAGCTAGAACCGGGACTAAAGGATGGTCTTTAGTCCCGGTTCCAGAAACGAACCGGGTCCAATGAATTGGCTATATATAACCCTCGCCCGCGAGCCACACTGCTCTGTTTTTTCCTGGCCGGCAAGGAGAGGGCTTTGTGGTGCTCTAGCTCACCTCTTACGCACATGAGGTGTTCGATGAAATGCCGGAGCCACACTACTTAAGCTTTCTCTTCTCCAAACTTGACCTCCAAGCTCCATTTTCCTCAAGATTTGTCCAGATTTAGCGGTCCGTCACGTCCCATCCCCGTCTTCACTGCCGTCGATCGCCCGCGCCGATCTTGTCGCCGGCACCACCGTGGTGAGCCTCTTGTTCTTATCTTCTTTATAAAAGAAAAAAAATTCTTACTTGTATGATTAGATAGATAATTGTCTTATTTTCTTACTTGTATTATTGCTTGTTATTATATAGTGCGATGGTTTTGGTATTCGCCCCCATCGGCCCTCGTCCTGTCTATGATTCGGATGTGGTATATATTTTCTTTTATAACTATTTCTTTCATTTAGTGTTTATGGTAATTATGCCGACACCAACTTGACATAGATGTCTTTATCTAGGAGGTATGTGAACGGGATATTACATACGACCCTCTTGTCGAGACGTTAAATTTAGTTGAAGAAGAAAACGAGTATTTAAAATAAAAATTAAAAAGAGTTGAAGAAGAGAAGAAAAGTGTTGAAGAAGAGAAGATGATATTGGAGTTGCAAGTTGCGGATGTCGTAGATGGTCACAAGATCAAAATGGATGCAATGCGCTTGAAGGTTAGAAAGATTAGAAAATATGCCATTCATAGCGAGGCTTGGTATCATTATGCCGTTGGATCGATTGTTACCTTGGTTGCGATTATGATCGTATTTGTTGTTGCATTGAAATGTTTTACATAGTTTCAATGTATGGTTTAATTAGATGCTCTGGAGAGCTATATGTTGTTCAATGAGAACTATGTATGTACTTTGGTTTTAATGTGATGATGAACTTCTATTAATTTGGTCACTTATCTATTCATGATGTTCTGTAATGGTTTTTGACACACATAATGCACGCAGATGAACCGGCAATGGATGTACAGTGATAGACAGACCTCCGAGTACATTGAGGGCGTGCATGATTTTCTCGAAGTGGCTGAGGCAAACAAGCAGAATGGTTTTATGTGTTGTCCATGCTCTATATGTGGGGATACGAAGTCTTACTCTGACCGGAAAACCATTTACGCCCACCTGCTTTATAAGGGATTCATGCCACACTATAATGTTTGGAGCAAGCACGGAGAAATAGGGGTTACGATGGAAGACGACGAAGAAGAAGAGTACGATGACAACTATGTGCCCCCTGAATACGGTGATGCTGCAACGGGGGAAGCTAAACATCAAGAGGAACCGGACGATGTGCCCGATGATGATCTCCGCCGGGTCATTGTTGATGCAAGGAGACAGTGTGAAAGTGAAAAGGAGAAGCTGAAGTTCGATCGGATGTTAGAGGATCACAAAAAAGGGTTGTACCCCAATTGCGAAGATGGCAACACAAAGCTCAATACCGTACTGGAATTGCTGCAGTGGAAGGCAAAGTATGGTATACCTGACAAGGGATTTGAGGATGTACTGAAAATATTTAAGAAGAGGCTTCCAAAGGATAACGAATTGCCCGACAGTACGTACGCAGCAAAGAAGGTCGTATGCCCTCTAGGATTGGAGGTGCAGAAGATACATGCATGCCCTAATGACTGCATCCTCTACCGCGGTGCGTACGAGGATTTGAACGCATGCCCGGTATGCGGTGCATTGCGGTATAAGATCAGACGAGATGACCCTGGTGATGTTGACGGCGAGCCCCCTAGGAAGAGGGTTCCTGCCAAAGTGACGTGGTATGCTCCTATAATACCACGGTTGAAACGTCTGTTCAGGAACAAAGAGCATGCCAAGTTGATGTGATGGCACAATGAAGACCGTAAGAAAGACGGGAAGTTGAGAGCACCCGCTGATGGGTCGCAGTGGAGAAAAATCGAGAGAAAGTACCGGGCTGAGTTTGGAGATGACCCAAGGAACGTATGGTTTGGTTTAAGCGTGGATGGCATCAATCCTTTCGGGGAGCAGAGGAGCAATCACAACACCTGGCCCGTGACTCTATGTATGTATAACCTTCCTCCTTGGGTGTGCATGAAGCGGAAGTTCATTGTGATGCCAGTTCTCATCCAAGGCCCTAAGAAACCCGACAACGACATTAATGTGTACCTAAGGCCATTAGTTGAAGAACTTTTACAGCTGTGGAATGGAAACGGTGTGCGTGTGTGGGATGAGCACAAACTAGAGGAATTTGACCTGCATGCGTTGCTGTTTGTAACCATCAATGATTGGTCTTCTCTCACTAACCTTTCAGGACAGACAAACAAGGGATACCATGCATGCACGCACGGTTTAGCTGACACCGAAAGTATATACCTGGACAAATGCAGGAAGAATGTGTATCTAGGGCATCATCGATTTCTTCCGACCAACCATCAATGTCGTAAGAAAGGCAAGCATTTAAAAGGCGAGGCAGATCACCGGAAGCAGCCCGCCATGCATACCGGTGATCACGTACTTGCTATGGTCAATGATTTACAAGTAATATTTGGAAAGGGTCCCGGCGGACTATCTGTTCCGAATGACGACGAGGGACGCGCACCCATGTGGAAGAAGAAATCTATATTTTGGGACCTACCCTAGTGGAATCACCTAGATGTCCGCTCTTCAATCGACGTGATGCACGCGACGAAGAACCTTTGCATGAACCTGCTAGGCTTCTTGGGCATGTATGGGAACACAAAAGATACACCGGAGGCACGGGAGGACCTGCAACATTTGCACGAAAAAGACGGCATGCCTCCAAAGCAGTATGAAGGTCCTGCCAGCTACGCTCTTACCAAAGAAGAGAAGGAAATCTTCTTTGAATGCCTTCTCAGTATGAAGGTCCCGTCTGGCTTCTCGTCGAATATAAAGGGAATAATAAATATGGCCGAGAAAAAGTTTCGGAACCTAAAGTCTCATGACTGCCACGTGATTATGACGCAACTGCTTCCGGTTGCATTGAGGGGGCTTCTACCGAAAAACGTTCGATTAGCCATTGTTAAGCTATGTGCATTCCTCAATGCAATCTCTCAGAAGGTGGTCGATCCAGAAATCCTACCAAGGCTAAGGAGTGATGTGGCGCAATCTCTTGTCAGTTTTGAGCTGGTGTTCCCACCATCCTTCTTCAATATCATGACGCACGTCCTACTTCATCTAGTCGACGAGATTTTCATTTTGGGCCCCATATTTCTACACAATATGTTCCCCTTTGAGAGGTTCATGGGAGTTCTAAAGAAATATGTCCGTAACCGCGCTAGGCCAGAAGGAAGCATCTCCATGGGCCATCAAACAGAGGATGTCATTGGGTTTTGTGTCGACTTCATTCCTGGCCTTAAGAAGATTGGTCTACCTGAATCGCGGTATGAGGGGAGACTGACTGGAAAAGGCACGATTGGAAGGGACTCAATAATATGCAGGGACGGACATTCTTGGTCTCAAGCACACTACACAGTTCTACAGAACTCTATCTTGGTGGCCCCGTATGTCGATGAACACAAGAACAGTCTGCGCTCCAAACACCCGGAGGAGTGTGACGACTGGATTACACATGAACACATCAGGACTTTCGGTGATTGGTTGGAAACACGTGTCAGAGGTGACAACACTGTTTCTGATGAGCTGTTCTCGTTGTCTAGGGGACCATCTTCAACTGTATTGACTTACAAAGGATACGAGATAAATGGGAATGCATTTTACACGATCGCCCAAGATCAAAAGAGCACCAACCAAAACAACGGTGTCTGCTTTGATACAGCAACCAAGAGGAGAAAGGACGCATATTATAGTTACATAGTGGACATATGGGAACTTGACTACGGACATGAATTTAAGGTCCCTTTGTTTAAGTGCAAATGGGTCAACCTATCAGGAGGCGGGGTACAGGTAGACCCACAGTACAAAATGACAATAGTGGATCTGAGCAATCTTGGGTACATAGACGAACCATTCGTCCTAGCCAATGATGTGGCGCAGGTTTTCTATGTGAAGGACATGTCTACCAAACCGAGAAAAAGAAAAGATATGGAAGCGAATACATCATGCAATGAGCCAAAGCGCCACATAGTTCTTTCAGGAAAAAGAGACATCCTGGGATTGGAGGGCAAGACAGACATGTCAAGGCTGATCCAAGCACCATGTTAAGCGATGAAGAATATCCATGGTTACGGAGCAATAAGCAAAGGACACAAGCGAAGAAAAAGTGAAGACTGATGAAGTCAGAAAGGGTTGAAATTTTAGTATGTGGCCTTGAATGGTGCATATTGAATGCACAAAAATTCTTGAGTTCAAATAAGTTTAGAAAAATGAAATGCCTTTGTAACAAACGATTTTTTGTCCGGAACCCTCGTACTTCGAAAGAGATGGTCCAGTTTGTACACGAAGTGCATCCAGTTTTTGCTGTAATCCTCTCAACTTTTGCACACATGTTATGTGGGTCAAATGATGATACCATGGCAAGTTTTAACCTATTCTGAGTTCATTTGTAGTGCTTTCCAATTTTAGGGTCATTTAGCTCAAAATAAATCATTAAATGCATGAAAAATAGCAAATTAAGTCAGAAAGGGTTGAAATTTTAGTATGTGGCTTTGAATGGTGCCAACTTTGAACCTTTTCATAGTTCATTTAAAGTGCTTATCAATTTCAGGGTCATTTAGCTCAAAAAAATCAGCAAGTGCATGAAAAATACAACTTGATCAAGTCAGAAAGGGTTGAAAATTGATGATGTGGCTTTGAATGGTGCATTTTGAACACGCAAAAAGTATGGAGTTCAAATAAGTTCAAAAAATGAAATCCTTTTGTAACAGATGAGTTTTCGTCCAAAACTGTGATACTTTGAAAGAGATTGTCCATTTTGTGCACGAAATGCATCCAAGTTTTGTCGTAACCCTCTCAACTTTTTAGCACATGCTATGTGGGTGAAATGATGATACCATGCCAACTTTCAACCTTTTCTGAGTTCATTTGAAGTGCTTTTTAATTTCTTTCAAACGATCATGGGAGTGGACTTAAAAAAAGAATCAACTAAAAAGCTGTTATAAACCTCTAGTATTTCTGAAACTATAATTATATAAAAATTATGGAACTAAAATTATCAAAGTATTTTTTGTTCAAAACATTAATAGCAAAAGGAATATAACGATAAAACACACTGGAAATAAATAAAGCAAAACATAAAACAAAAATAATAGAAATTATGCAACTAAAATTATCAAAGTATTGTTTGTTCATAAAATTAATAGCAAAAAGAATATAATGATAAAACACACTAATCCACCATAAAGTATTTTTTGTTAAGAACTTTTAATATGCAAAAAATAACATAAAAAAATGGCCACCTACTAAGCCACCATGGCCTGCATACGACTAGTAACCCAATATAAATGGGCCAGGACGCAGGCCCACGGGGCAAGTAGGCCCAACAGGCAGAGACAATTAGGCATGCACTGCCTACGGTAGAGAGGAGTTCGAGACAGTCAGTTCAGCCGCGCTTATAAACCAGTATGTGCGCTCCTCACTCGGCGAGGTGGGACTAAACTCCCACCGCACCAGGAATGGGGCTTTGGTTCCGGTTGGTGGCACCAACCGGGACCAATACCCACCTTTAGTCCCGGTTGTTGCCACCAACCGGGACCAAAGGTCTCTGCTTCCCGCCCTTTGGGCTGACGAAAAGGGACCTTTGGTCCCGATTGGTGGCACCAACCGGGATCAATACCCACCTTTAGTCCCGGTTGGTGCCACCAACTTGGACCAAAGGTCTCTGCTTCACGCCCTTTGGGCTGACGAAAAGGGACCTTTGGTCCCGGTTGGTGGCACAAACGGGGACCAATACCCACCTTAGTCCCGGTTGGTGGCACCAACCGGGACAAATGCTTGTTGTATATAAGAAAACACTTAGAAAATTTCAGTTTTCATCCACCAGTTGCCCTGAGCCCATCGTCCTCATCCCCGTCATCGCGTCGTCGCCTCCCCGAGCCCGCCGTCCTCGTCGCCGGCATCCCCGACGCCGTCACCGACGCGCTCGCCGTCAGGATGCCAGACCGCACCCTCGCCGTCACCGATGCGCTCCCCTCCCTGAGCCCTCGCCCGCGCCCTCGCCCTCGTCGCCAGCCTCGAGCCCGCCATCGTACTCGTTGACGCCCTCGACCACGCCATGCCCTCGCCCTTGCCCTTGCCCGCGCCCTCGACCTCGCCGCGCGCCGTCCTCGTCGCCGGCCTCGAGCATGCCGTCCCTGTCGCTCCCTTGCTCCCCCGAGCCCGTCATCCTCGTCGCCGGCCTCGTCACCGATCAAGCCATCGCCGCGCCTCCCCACAGTAAGCCCCCCTTCCAATGTCCCCTGCTCCCCGTCGCCACTGCTACATGGTCGCCAGCCGGCAGCACCGCCCGTGCTCTGTTTTTTCATGTATATGTGTATTTTTTTGCGGGCATGTATATGTGTATATGGTTTTTTCATGTACATATATATATATATATATATATGCTCATGTATATGTTCAAGTTGGCATCGGCTCTATCATCAAGTTGGCGAAGCAAATCTTTTTTTGATATGTTCATGTGTGTATATGTTCATGTTGGCGAAGCAAGTCTTTTTTTGAAGTTGTTTTTTGTTAAATGAAAATGTTGGCATTGGCTCTATCATCACGTTGGCATCGGTTCTATCTATCAACAAGGCCACGAAAGCACCCCGGCCCCCTATCATCACGTTGGCATCGGCTCCCCGAGAGATTTCCAACGGATCCGGAACATATGTCATTGTCAATATACCCCCTCTTCGATAACTTTGACATGAGGGGCGGTCAATATACCCCCTCCTCGGTAACATTTTTTTCTAAGTTACTAAGGTAAAATGTTCACCCCGGTCTTGATATCTGGGCGACCAACTCTCGAGGCCCATCACGTTTTCCATCCCTAGTCACGTCCTCTCCGATATACCCCCCTCTCCGATAACTTCGACATGAGAGATTATCCGTCCGAATCCGATCCGGTTTCACCCCTAGTCACGTTTTCCATCAGACATCGGCTGCATGGGTGTTTGGCTCCAGGCGCCATCTTATATAGGTTTATTGTCATGCCAAAAAATGGTGTCAACACATGCCCCCATGTTTTTCGGCAAAACTTGTATGTTTGGCACACTAATATATCCATGCTATATCATGTTTGTATATTAAGTGTCATGTTGTAATTAATATTTTGCAGAAACTATGGACGATCGTCAAAGAAACTTAGAAGAAGAAGAGATGTTGGGGGAAATCATCCGTGAAGGACCATTGTTGGTGGGCGACATCGTCCGAGAAGGAGGTTATCTCTTCGAGTTTCTGAACGACACCGATGATCTGGAAGAAGAGGGTGAAGCAGGCTCTAGTGATCGGACTGAGGTGGAAGGACATACTTATGATGGCTCGTATGAGCGAACGGAGGAAGGAGACCGTGATGATGGCTCGGGTGAGCGAACGGAGGAAGGATTTCTTGGAAAGTCCGGCAAGGTATATATAATAATTAAGCCTGTGTTGACTAGCTAATTGATGCATTAATTGTTTTGGCATGTGTACACATATTAACTCTCTTCTTTCTTCTTTTATAGCCCTCCGTATCCGGATCGAGCCAAACTTCGGTAACGAGACGAGGCCCGAAGAAAAAGTTGCGCCCGGATGAAAGGTTCACGACCACCAGCATCAGTAGAGATGGCCAACCTATTGAACCCAGCCGGAGCAAGGATGCATTTTCTGCTCAGTGCGGGGTTCTTGTTAGGGACATGATCCCGATCACCATCCACCAATGGTATAAGCCGAAGGCCGGAGACCCTGAAGTGTCTTTTGTCACCGATAGACAGAAAGATGATCTTTGGACTGCGCTGAAGGCAAATTTCACCCTACCGGAAGAGGAGCATCCGAAAAAGCCAGTGATAGAGCTCAAGGTCAAGACTCATGCTCTTAAGAAGATGGAAGAGCTATTCAGGAGGTGGAAGAATGAGTTAAAAACAAAGTTTGTCGACAAAAATAAGACTCCAATATTCGAGGGCCGATTTGAGAAGATAAGAGAAAAGTGGCCCGCATTTGTGGCCCACAAGACATCGGAGAAGAGTAAGAAGATGTCAGCGATAAACAAACTAAATGCTGCAAAGAAGAAGCATCACCATCGCACGGGGTCAGGTGGCTACCACAAAGCCCGACCGTTGTGGGACAAGGCTGAAAAGGACCTTCTTGACAAAGGGATCGTACCAACGACATTGAACTGGCCAGAGCATGGAAGGAATTGGTTCTTTGGGGTTGGGGGAACCTTGGACCCTGAAACAGGGAAGTGCTGTTGGACAAACGAACAACTGGCAGTACCGATCACCAAGCTTCAGGAGTTAATCGCCAAAACGGAGGAAGGGACGTTCGTTCCCGACAGAGAGAACGACGAGCTCACAATGGCCCTCGGGAATCCTGAGCAGCCAGGACGAACACGAGGCACGGCAGGCACTGTTCCGTGGAAGCATGGGCTTCCCGACGCAGGCGGTTACAAAAGCAGGGAGAGGAAGATGAAACAGGAGCAAAGCGAAATACAGAACCTAAATGCAAGAGTACAAGCACTAGACGAGAGGCATCGAGCTGACGAAGCTACCCTAGAAGCTATCCCGCCATCTCAGCAGAGAAGCAGCGTGGCTTCCACCAAGCTCATTGCGCAGCCTGATTTGACGGCTCCCAAGGACCCCGTGGATGAAATCACGGAGTCTCAAGATTTCCACCTTAATAAGCAATTGATGATGCACCTTAAAGCCACGGTGGCTATCGGCCATGTTGCACCTCCTCGACCCAACGGAACTTTTCACTGTCGTCGGATTCCACAAGGCTATGCTGTTGTCATGGTCGAAGAAATAGTGGAGGGATATGAGGAGCTCGAACTTGACTACCCTACCGGCGAAGGGGAAACTCTCCTGGAGAATGCTCTGAGGACTTCATGTCTATGGCCGAAGGAATTCATCAAGCTTCTGAACAGGACGGCGCCTCTGCCTCGTCCTCCTCTGGCGAGTAAGGGCCCGCCTCCTCCTCCACCTCATCCTCCGACGAGTAAGGGCCTGCCTCCTCCTCCGCCTCCTCCTCCGGCTAGTGATTGGTGCATGCCTCCTCCTACGCCTCCTCCTCCGCCTCCTTCTTCGCCCGCGTCGGCGCGTCCGAGCAGCCCGTCTCCTCCTCCGCCTCATCAGCAAGAGCAGAAGAGAGCCGCGCCCTCCGGCTGCTCTGGCGCCTCTTAAGCAACAAAGGAAAATAGCAGCCGTCGCTTCGGCATCTAGCACTACAACCAGTGGCGGGAGGCGATACCAATACGGTCCATCATCTCTCAAGCCTCTTGAGCCATTACCATACGAGAGGAGCGATGAGGAAAACGTGAAGATATCTAAAGGCAAAGTGGATGCCTTTTAAAAAAATAAAACTCCACTTCCGGAGGAGAAGATAGCTGAGGTGAAATTGAAGCGCACTTTGGATGCCCTGAAGCGACCAGCACCGGCTCCGCAGGACGACAACCGTGTCCGCGCTCTTAAAAAGAAAGTGCAAGAAGCGCGCCGGTCCGGAACCACTGCAACTAACAAAAGGAGAGAACAACAAATTGCAATAGGGAAAAAAATTCCCCAGCTTGACGAAGAGGCGAAACAATCGTGCCCCCCGCTGCAGGTGTCTAGCGATATCGTCGTCGCAAATCTGCCGGCCGGGATGGTGCCCGGTACCAATCCTGTTGATTACCTGCCCGACGATACACATTTTGATACACTGGAGGTGCACGAACACAAATTCTGGCACGGGTATCCTCTCGTCAGACGTGATCAACAACTACCAATGATGATGCGAAAAATCCATCAGTGGTACATGGACACATGCAAGAACTCTGGGTTGGATAATTTGATGATTATGGTTACAGACAAGCACGACCTCGTTGGAATTGACATGTTGTGTGTTCCATTTGAGGAGTTATTCCAGCTTTTCAATCAAAAGGCCATCGATAAAGTAATCGTCACCTACTGTCTGTAAGTACTACTTCTTTAATTAAGTCTCTATATATAGCTCAGCTCTTTCATTGTATGTACATATAATTCACTATATCATGCAGATTGAAGATCGTCGAATGCAAGCAAAGATAAATCTATAATATTGGGTTCATTCACCTAAACCTCTTTGATGAATGGGAGATGAAAAAGAACCCCAAACAAGCTGAGGCCAACTTGGTACAATCGTTGCTTCAACATCAAAACAAACAAAAAATAATCTTTACTTACAACTTTGAGTGAGTGTTATACTGTGCATATTCGGTTTTCCTTTATTTACTCAAGGATATAGTAATGTCATTGATGAGTTATGCATGCATGCGCAGCTTCCACTTTATTCTCCTAGAGATAATGCTTGAGGAGGGACTAATAACCGTCTTAGACTCAAGACGAAAAGATCCCAAGACATATGCGATCATCACTGAAATGCTTAAGAACTAAGTTCAATCGATCATTATCGCACCATTTCGACAACTTTGTTCATTTCCTGATATCAGTTAATAATTATTTTCTATGTCTGGCAGGGTTTGGATACCGTTCACCACAAAATCTCCGGGACTGCCGAAGGAGCTGAAATTTACACGCCTGAAAGTAAGTACTACTAGCTAGTTCCGCACATCTCCCATTATATTGATTCTAGCTAGTTTCATCAATACCATTTATATAATGCTTGATTATCAGTTTGATTGACCTCTATTTCTCGTAAAGTGGTTGTGGCAGCAACCAGGGACTAATCTTTGTGGATACTACGTATGCGAGTTCATCTACAACGCGACGATCTCTAAGCAGGGCGACTACTCTAAAAAAGATTTTGATGTGCGTAAGCAATAATATTCACAATTTTATTTTATTACCATCATTTGTGTTGAGTTTCATTCATATATACGTATTGACCCCCTTCTTCGAATTAGCTTTGGGAGCTGCAGGAACAACTCCTACCACAAGATCGCATAATAGCTATTCAAGAGGAATTCGCGGGATTCTTTCTTGAACACGTCATCAGGAAAGAGGGAGAATACCATATGGACCTAGATTTCAGATGTTAGGGTACTGTAAGAGATCTTATATTGTATATATGTAGCCAGTAGCGTCGGATAGATATACGAAAACTTGTTGTTCGAACAATCTCACTTCTCTGTATATGTTCATGACGATCTTCTGTACTTAATGGTTTAATTCCTTCATTTTCCTACTAGATAGCATGTCGAGTCCTCTCTATACATATAGTACGTAGTGTCGACCAATCACGGAGATAAGAGAGGACACCTCTCTCTATTAGCTAGCTAAAACAATATATTAAACCCCAAAATTAATCCTACAAAACCCCCATTCCCCCCTCTCTCAAAAAAAACCCCAGCCCCGGAACAGCTGACACGTGGATGCATTTTGGTCCCGGTTGGTGCTAACAACCGGGAAAAAAGGCCCTCCTGCCCGGGCAAGCCACAGAGGCCACATGGAGCCCCATCTGCCCGGTTGGTGGGCAAACCGGGACTAAAGGTTTTGGGCATTAGTAACGACCCTTTAGTCCCGGTTCCGGAACCGGGACAAACGGCCCTCTAGAATCGGGACAAATGGGCCTTTTTCTACCAGTGAAAGTTAGGTTTGACCAATTTTGAAATGAGCATAAAAAATTCAAAAAAAATAAAAACATGGAAAACAGGTGCACATGTAATTACTTTGTCATATACTCACAACTAAAATTGATTTGGCTATCTTACATATGACAGAGAAGAAAACTTGCTTACAAATGGGTTGTTTACCCTACATTTGGAATTTGAAACACATGTGAATACAAAGAGTTGGTTTTGGGTGTTGAACTTGAAACTTTCAAAAACCTCACAAAAGGTTCATTTTGGAGTGACTAAGAAGGATTCAAGCTTGGTTTTTCATCTTCATATTTTAAACTTGTTTGAATGTTGGTCAATGTTAGGTTTGACCAATTTTGAAATGAGCATAAAAAATTTAGAAAAAATTAAAAAAATGGAAAACCAGTGCACATGTTCTTACTTTGTCATATACTAACAACTAAAATTGATTTGACCGTCTTATATATGGTGGAGAAGAAAACTTGTTTACAAATGGGTTTTTTACCCGACATTTGGAATTTGAAACCCATGTGAATACAAAGGGTTGGTTTTGGGTGTTGAACTTGAAACTTTCAAAAACCTCACAAAAGGTACATTTTGGAGTGACTAAGAAGGATTCAGGCTTGGTTTTTCATTTTCATGTTTGAAACTTGTTTAAATGTTGGTCAAAGTTAGGTTAGACCAATTTTGAACAGAGCATACAAAATTCAAAAAAAATAAAAAAATGGAACACCAGTGCACATGTTCTTACTTTGTCATATACTAACAACTAAAATTGATTTGGTTGTCTTATATATGGTGGAGAAGAAAACTTGCTTACGAATGGGTTGTTTACACTACATTTGGAATTTCAAATACATGTGAATACAAAGGGTTGGTTTTTGGTGATGAACTTGAAACTTTCAAAAACCTCACAAAAGGTTCATTTTGGAGTGACTAAGAAGGAGTCAGGCTTGGTTTTTCATTTTCATGTTTGCAACTTGTTTAAATGTTGGTCAAAGTTAGGTTTGACCAATTTTGAAATGATAAAAAAAATTAAAAGAAATTAAAAAAATGGAAAGCAAGTGCACATGTTCTTACTTTGTCATATACTAACAACTAAAATTGATTTGGCTTTCATATATATGATGGAGAAGAAAACTTGTTAACAAATAGGTTGTTTACCCTACATTTTAAATTTGAAACACATGTGAATACAAAGATTTGCTTTGGGGTGTTGAACTTGAAACTTTCAAAAACCTCACAAAAGGTTCATTTTGGAGTGACTAAGAAGGATTCAGGCTTGGGTTTTCATTTTCATGTTTGAAACTTGTTTAAATGTTGGTCAAAGTTAGGTTTGACGAATATTGAACTGAGCATAAAAATTCGAAAAAAATTAAAAAAATGGAAAACGAGTGCACATGTTCTTACTTTGTCATATACTAACAACTAAAATTGATTTGGATTTCTTATATATGATGGAGAAGAAAACTTGCTTACAAATGGGTTGTTTAACCTACATTTGGAATTTGAAACACATGTGAATACAAAGAGTTGGTTTTCGGTGTTGAACTTGAAACTTTCAAAAACCTCACAAAAGGTTCATTTTGGAGTGACTAAGAAGGATTCAGGCTTGATTTTTCAATTTCATGTTTGAAACTTGTTTAAATGTTGGTCAAAGTTTAGTTTGACCAATTTTGAAATGAGCAGAAAAAATTCTAAAAAATGGAAAACGAGTGCACATGTTCTTATTTTGTCATATACTAACAACTAAAATTGATTTGACTGTCTTATATATGGTTAAGAAGAAAACTTGCTTACAAATGGGTTGTTTACCCTACATTTGGAATTTGAAACACATGTGAATACAAAGGTTTGGTTTTGGGTGTTAAACTTGAAACTTTCAAAAACCTCACAAAAGATTCATTTTCGAGTGACTAAGAAGGATTCAGGCTTGGTTTTTCATTTTCATGTTTGAAACTTGTTTAATTATAGGTCAAAGTTAGGTTTGACCAATTTTTAAATGAGCATACAAAGTAAAAAATTTTTTACAAAGAATGGAAAACCAGTGCACATGTTCTTACTTTGTCATATACTAACAACTAAAATTGATTTGGCTGTCTTATATATGGTGGAGAAGAAAACTTGCTTACAAATGGGTTGTTTTGCTAAATTTGGAATTTGAAACACATGTGAATACACAGGGTTGTTTTTTGGTGTTGAACTTGAAACTTTCAAAAACCTCACAAAAGGTTCATTTTGGAGTGACTAAGAAGGATTCAGGCTTGGTTTTTCATTTTCATATTTGAAACCTGTTTAAATGTTGGTCAAAGTTTAGTTTGACCAATTTTGAAATTATCAGAAAAAATTCGAAAAAATGGAAAACGAGTGCACATGTTCTTATTTTTTCATATACTAACAACTAAAATTAATTTGACTGTCTTATATATGGTTAAGAAGAAAACTTGCTTACAAATGGGTTGTTTTCCTAAATTTGGAGTTTGAAACACATGTGAATACAAAGGGTTGGTTTTGGGTGTTGAACTTGAAACTTTCAAAAACCTCACAAAAGATTCATTTTGGAGTAACTAAGAAGGATTCAGGCTTGGTTTTTCATTTTCATGTTTGAAACTTGTTTAATCGTAGGTCAAAGTTAGGTTTGAGCAATTTTGAAATGAGCATACAAAGTTCAAAAAAAGTTACAAAGAATGGAAAACCAGTGCACATGTTCTTACTTTGTCATATACTAACAACTAAAATTGATTTGGCTGTCTTATATATGGTGGAGAAGAAAACTTGCTTACAAATGGGTTGTTCTCCAAAATTTTGAATTTGAAACACATGTGAATACAAAGGGTTGTTTTTTGGTGTTGAACTTGAAACTTCAAAAATTTCACAAAAGGTTCATTTTGGAGTGACTAAGAAGGATTCAGGCTTGGCTTTCATTTTCATGTTTGAAACTATTTTAAATGTTGGTCAAAGGTAGGTTTGACCAATTTTGAAATGAGCATACAAAATTAAAAAAAATGTAAAAAAATGGAAAACCAGTGCACATGTTCTTACTTTGTCATATACTAACAACTAAAATTGATTTGGTTGTCTTATATATGGTGGAGAAGAAAACTTGCTTATAAATTGGTTGTTAACCCTACATTTGGAATTCGACACACATGTGAATACAATGGGTTGGTTTTGGGTGTTGAACTTGAAACTTTTCAAAACCTCACAAAAAGTTCATTTTGGAGTGACTAAGAAGGATTCAGGCTTGGATTTTCATTTTCATGTTTGAAACTTGTTTAAATGTTGGTCAAAGTAAGGTTTGACCAATTTTGAAATGAGCATAAAAAATTCTAAAAAATGGAAAAGGAGCGCACATGTTCTTATTTTGTCATATACTAACAACTATAATTGATTTGACTGTCTTATATATGGTGGAGAAGAAAACTTGCTTACAAATGGGTTGTTTTGCTAAATTTGGAATTTGAAACACATGTGAATACAAAGGGTTGTTTTTTGGTGTTGAACTTGAAACTTTCAAAAACCTCACAAAAGGTTCATTTTGGAGTGACTAAGAAGGATTCAGGCTTGGTTTTTCATTTTTATGTTTGAAACTAGTTTAAATGTTGGTCAAAGTTAGGTTTGACCAATTTTGAAATGAGCATAAAAAATTCAAAAACAATTCAAAAAATGGAAAACCAAGGCACATATAATTACTTTGTCATATACTAACAACTAAAATTTATTTGGCTGTCTTAGATATGATGGAGAAGAAAACTTGCCTACAAATGGGTTGTTTACCCTACATTTGGAATTTGAAACACATGTGATTACAAAGAGTTGGTTTTGGGTGTTGAACTTGAAACTTTCAAAAACCTCACAAAAGGTACAATTTGGAGTGACTAAGAAGGATTGGGGCTTGGTTTTTCATTTTCATTTTTGAAACTTGTTTAAATGTTGGTCCAAGTTAGGTTCGACCAATTTTGAAACTAGCATACAAAATTCACCAAAAATTAAAAAAATGGAAAACCAGTGCACATGTTCTTACTTTGTCATATACTAACAACTAAAATTTATTTGGTTGTCTTATATATGGTGGAGAAGAAAACTTGCTTACAAATGGGTTGTTTACCCTACATTTGGAATTTGAAACACATGTGAATACAAAGGGTTGGTTGTTGGTGTTGAAGTTGAAACTTTCAAAAAACCCACAAAAGGTTCATTTTGGAGTGACTAAGAAGGATTTAGGCTTGGTTTTTTATTTTCATGTTTGAAACTTGTTTAAATGTTGGTCAAAGTTAGGTTTGACCAATTTTGAAATGAGCATACAAAATTCAAAAAAAATATTAAAAAAATGGAAAACCAGTGCACATGTTCTTACTTTGTCATATATTAACAACTAAAATTGATTTGGTTGTCTTATATATGGTGGAGAAGAAAACTTGCTTACAAATGGGTTCTTTACCCTACTTTAAGAATTTGAAACACATGTGAATACAAAGGGTTGGTTTTTGGTGTTGAACTTGAAACTTTCAAAAACCTCACAAAAGGTTCATTTTGGAGTGACTAAGAAGGATTCAGGCTTGGTTTTTCATTTTCATGTTTGAAACTTGTTTCAATGTTGGTCAAAGTTAGGTTTCACAATATTTGAAATGAGCATAAAAAATTCAAAAAAATTCAAAAAATGTAAAACCAGTGCACGTGTAATTACTTTGTCATATCATAACAACCAAAATTTATTTGGCTGTCTTATATATGATGGAGAAGAAAACTTGCTTACAAATGGGTTGTTTACCCTACATTTGGAATTTGAAACACATGTGAATACAAAGAGTTGGTTTTGGGTGTTGAACTTGAAACTTTCAAAAACCTCACAAAAGGTTCATTTTGGAGTGACTAAGAAGGATTCAGGCTTGGTTTTTCATTTTCATGTTTGAAATTTGTTTAAATGTTGGTCAAAGTTAGATTTGAGCAATTTTGAAATGAGCATAAAAAATTAAAAAAAATTAAAAAAATGGAAAACCAGTGCACATGTAATTACTTTATCATATACTAACAACTAAAATTTATTTGTCTATCTTATATATGAAGGAGAAGAAAACTTGCTTACAAATCGGTTGTTTACCCTACATTTGGACTTTGAAACACATGTGAATAGAAAGAGTTGGTTTTGGCTGTTGAACTTGAAACTTTCAAAAACCTCACAAAAGGTTCATTTTGGATTGACTAAGAAGGATTCAGGCTTGTTTTTTCACTTTCATGTTTGAAACTTGTTTAAATGTTGGTCAAAGTTAGGTTAGACCAATTTTGAAATGAGCATAAAAAATTGAAAAACAATTAAAAAAATTGGAAAACCAAGGCACATGTAATTATTTTGTCATATACTAACAACTAAAACTTATTTGGCTTTCTTATATATGATGGAGAAGAAAACTTGCTTACAAATGGGTTGTTTACCCTACATTTGGAATTGGAAACACACGTGATTACAAAGAGTTGGTTTTGGGTGTTGAACTTGAAACTTTCAAAAACCTCACAAAAGGTTCATTCTGGAGTGATAAGAAGGATTCGGGCTTGGTTTTTTATTTTCATGTTTGAAACTTGTTTAAATGTTGGTGAAAGTTAGGTTTGACCAATTTTGAAATGAGCATAAAAAATTCAAAAAAAAGGGAAATCCAGTGCACATGTTCTTATTTTGTCTGATACTAACAACTAAAATTGATTTGACTGTCTTATATATGGTGGAGAAGAAAACTTGCTTACAAATGGGTTGTTTACCCTACATTTGGAATATGAAAAACATGTGAATACAAAGGGTTGGTTTTGTGTGTTGAACTTGAAACTTTCAAAAACCTCACAAAAGGTACAATTTGGAGTGACTAAGAAGGATTGAGGCTTGGTTTTTCATTTTCATGTTTGAAACTTGTTTAAATGTTGGTCAAAGTTAGGTTTGATCAATTTTGAAACTAGCATACAAAATTCAACAAAAATTAAAAAATGGAAAACCAGTGCACATGTTCTTACTTTGTCATATATTAACAACTAAAATTTATTTGGTTGTCTTATATATGGTGGAGAAGAAAACTTGCTTACAAATGGGTTCTTTACCCTACATTTAGAATTTGAAACACATGTGAATACAAAGGGTTGGTGTTTGCTGTTGAACATGAAACTTTCAAAAACCTCACAAAAGGTTCATTTCGGAGTGACTAAGAAGGATTCAGGCTTGGTTTTTCATTTTCATGTTTGAAACTTGTTTAAATGTTGGTCAAAGTTAGGTTTGACTAATTTTCAAATGAGCATACAAAATTCAAAAAAAAATTGAAAACTAGTGCACATGTTCTTACTTTGTCATATACTAACAACTAAAATTGATTTTGTTGTCTTATATATGGTGGAGAAGAAAAGTTGCTTACAAATGGGTTGTTTACCCTACATTTGGAATTTGAAACACATGTGAATACATAGGGTTGGTTTTTGGTGTTGAACTTGAAACTTTCAAAAACCTCACAAAAGATTCATTTTGGAGTGACTAAGAAGGATTCAGGCTTGGTTTTTCATTTTCATGTTTGAAACTTGTTTAAATGTTTGTCAAAGTTAGGTTTGACCAATTTTGAAATGAGCATAAAAATTCAAAAAAATTGAAAAAATGGAAAACCACTGCACATGTTCTTTCTCTGTCATATACTAAGAACTAAAATTGATTTGGTTGTCTTATATATGGTGGAGAAGAAAACTTGATTACAAATGGGTTGTTTACCCTACATTTGGAATTTGAAACACATGTGAATACAAAGAGTTGGTTTTGGGTGTTGAGCTTGAAACTTTCAAAAACCTCACAAAAGGTTCATTTTGGAGTGACTAAGAAGGATTCAGGCCTTGTTTTTCATTTTCATGTTTGAAATTTGTTTAAATGTTGGTTAAAGTAAGGTTTGAGCAATTTTGAAATGAGCATAAAAAATTCAGAAAAACTAAAAAAATGGAAAACCAGTGCACATGTAATTACTTTATCATATACTAACAACTAAAATTTATTTGTCTATCTTATATATGAAGGAGAAGAAAACTTGCTTACAAATGGGTTGTTTACCCTACATTTGGAATTTGAAACACATGTGAATACAAAGAGTTGGTTTTGGGTGTTGAACTTGAAACTTTCAAAAACCTCAGAAAAGGTTCATTTTGGAATTACTAAGAAGGATTGAGGCTTGGTTTTTCATTTTCATGTTTGAAACATGTTTAAATGTCGGTCAAAGTTAGGTTTGACCAATTTTGAAATGAGCATAAAAAATTCAAAAAAATGGAAAACTAGTGCACATGTTCGTATTTTGTCATATACTAACAACTAAAATTGATTTTACTGTCTTATATATGGTGGATAAGAAAACTTGTTTACAAATCGGTTTTTTACCCTACATTTGGAATTTGAAACATATTTGAATACAAAGGGTAGGTTTTGGGTGTTGAACTTGAAACTTTCAAAAACCTCACAAAAGGTTCATTTTGGAGTGACTAACAAGGATTCAGGCTTGGTTTTTCATTTTCATGTTTCACACTTGTTTAAATGTTGGTCGAAGTTTGGTTTGGCCAATTTTGAAATGAGCATAAAAATGAAAAAAACATAAAAAAAGTGAAAACGAGTGCACATGTTCTTACTTTGTCATATATTAACAACTAAAATTGATTTGGTTGTCTTATATATGGTGGAGAAGAAAACTTGCTTACAAATGCGTTCTTTACCCTACATTTAGAATTTGAAACACATGTGAATACAAAGGGTTGGTTTTTGGTGTTGAACTTGAAACTTTCAAAAACCTCAGAAAAGTTTCATTTTGGAGTGACTAAGAAGGATTCAGGCTTGGTGTTTCATTTTCATGTTTGAAACTTGTTTAAATGTTGGTCAAAGTTAGGTTTGACCAATTTTGGAATGAGCTTAGAAAAATAAAAAAAATAAAAAAAATGGAAAACCAGTGCACATGTAATTACTTTGTCATATCATAACAACTAAAATTTATTTGTCTATCTTATTTATGAAGGAGAAGAAAACTTGCTTACAAATGGGTTTTTTACCCTACATTTGGAATTTGAAACACATGTGAATACAAAGAGTTGGTTTTGGGTGTTGAACTTGAAACTTTGAAAAACCTCAGAAAAGGTTCATTTTGGAATTACTAAGAAGGATTGAGGCTTGGTTTTTCATTTTCATGTTTGAAACTTGTTTAAATGTTGGTCAAAGTTAGGTTTGACCAACTTTGAAATGAGCATAAAAAATTCAAAAAAAATGGAAACTAGTGCACATGTTCTTATTTTGTCATATACTAACAACTAAAATTGATTTTACTGTCTTATATATGGTGGATAAGAAAACTTGTTTACAAATGGTTTGTTTACCCTACATTTGGAATTTGAAACATATTTGAATACAAAGGGTTGGTTTTGGGTGTTAAACTTGAAACTTTCAAAAACCTCACAAAAGGTACATTTTGGAGTGACTAAGAAGGATTCAGGCTTGCTTCTCATTTTCAAGTCTGAAACTTGTTTAAATGTTGGTCAAAGTTAGGTTTGACTAATTTTGAAATGAGCATACAAAATTCAAAAACAAATGCAAAACTAGTGCACATGTTCTTACTTTGTCATATACTAACAACTAAAATTGATTTGGTTGTCTTATATATGGTGGAGAAGAAAACTGTCTTACAAATGGGTTGTTTACACTACATTTGGAATTTGAAACACATGTGAATACAAAGGGTTGGTTTTGGGTGTTGAACTTGAAACTTTCAAAAACCTCACAAAAGGTTCATTTTGGAGTGACTAAGAAGGATTCAGGCTTGGTTTTTCATTTTCACGTTTGAAACTTGTTTAAATGTTGGTCAAAGTTAGATTTGACCAATTTTGAAATGAGCATAAAAAATTCACAAAAATGTAAAACCAGTGCACATGTTCTTTCTCTGTCATATACTATCAACTAAAATTGATTTGGTTGTCTTATATATGGTGGAGAATAAAACTTGCTTACAAATGGGTTGTTTACCCTACATTTGGAATTTGAAACACATGTGAATACAAAGAGTTGGTTTTGGGTGTTGAACTTGAAACTTTCAAAAACCTCACAAAAGGTTCATTTTGGAGTGACTAAGAAGGATTCAGGCTTTGTTTTTCATTTTCATGTTTGAAACTTGTTTAAATGTTGGTCAAAGTTAGGTTTGACCAATTTTGAAATGAGCATAAAAAATTCAAAAAAAATAAAAAATGGAAAACGAGTGCACATGTTCTTACTTTGTCACATACTAACAACTAAAATATATTTGGTTGTCTTGTATATGGTGTAGAAGAAAACTTGCTTATAAATTGGCTGTTTACCCTACATTTGGAATTTGAAACAAATGTGAATACAAAGGGTTGGTTCTGGGTGTTGAACTTGAAACTTTTAAAAACCTCACGAAAGGTTCATTTTGGAGTGACTAAGAAGGATTGAGGCTTGGGTTTTCATTTTCATGTTTGAAACTTGTCTAAATGTTGGTCAAAGTTAGGCTTGACCAATTTCAAAATGAGCATAAAAAATTCCAATAAACTAAAAAAATGGAAAACTAGTTCACATATTCTTACTTTGTCGTATACTAACAACTAAAATTGATTTGGTTGTGTTATATATGCTGGAGAAGAAAACTTGCTTACAAATGGGTTATTTACCCTAGATTTGGAATTTGAAACACATGTGAATACAAAGGGTTGGTTTTTGGTGTTGAACTTGAAACTTTCAAAAACCTCACAAAAGGTTCATTTTGGAGTGACTAACAAGGATTCAGGCTTTGTTTTTCATTTTCATGTTTGACACTTGTTTAAATGTTGGTCGAAGTTAGGTTTGACCAATTTTGAAATGAGCATAAAAATTAAACAAACATAAAAAAATGGAAAACGAGTGCACATGTTCTTACTTTGTCATATACTAAGAACTAAAATTGATTTGGTTGGCTAATATATGGTGGAGAAGAAAACTTGTTTACAAATGGGTTGTTTACCCTACATTTGGAATTTGAAACACATGTGAATACAAAGGGTTGGTTTTGGGTGTTGAACTTGAAACTTTCAAAAACCTCACAAAAGGTTCATTTTGGAGTGACTAACAAGGATTCAGGCTTGCTTTTTCACTTTCATGTTTGAAACTTGTTTAAATGTTGGTCAAAGTTAGGTTTGAACAATTTTGCAATGAGCATACAAAATTCAAAAAAAAATTAAAAAAAATGGAAAACCAGTGCACATGTTCTTACTTTGTCATATAATAAGAACTAAAATTGATTTGGTTGTCTTATATATGGTGGAGAAGAAAACTTGCTTACAAATGGGTTGTTTACCCTACATTTGGAAATTGAAACACATGTGAATACAAATAGTTGGTTTTGGGTGTTGAACTTGAATCTTTCAAAAACCTCACAAAAGTTACATTTTCGAGTAACTAAGAAGGATTGAGGCTTGGTGTTTCATTTTCATGTTTGAAACTTGTTTAAATGTTGGTCAAAGTTAGGTTTGACCAATTTTGAAAGTAGCATACAAAATTCAACAAAAATTAAAAACATGGAAAACCAGTGCACATGTTCTTACTTTGTCATATACTAACAACTAAAATTAATTTGGTTGTCTTATATATGGTGGAGAAGAAAACTTGCTTACAAATGGGTTGTTTACCCTACATTTGGAATTTGGAACACATGTGAATACAAAGGGTTGGTTTTTGGTGTTGAACTCGAAACTTTCAAAAACCCCACAAAAGGTTCATTTTGGAGTGACTAAGAAGGATTCAGGCTTGGTTTTTAATTTTCATGTTTGGAACTTGTTTAAATGTTGGTCAAAGTTAGGTTTGACCAATTTTGAAATGAGCATACAAAATTGAAGAAAAAAGTTAAAAAATGGAAAACCAGTGCACATGTTCTTACTTTCTCATATATTAACAACTAAAATTGATTTGGTTGTCTTATATATGGTGGAGAAGAAAACTTGCTTACAAATGGGTTCTTTTCCCTACATTTAGAATTTGAAACACATGTGAATACAAAGGGTTGGTTTTTGGTGTTGAACTTGAAACTTTCAAAAACCTCACAAAAGATTCATTTTGGAGTGACTAACAAGGATTCAGGCTTGGTTTTTCATTTTCATGTTTGAAACTTGTTTAAATGTTGGTCAAAGTTAGGTTTGACCAATTTTGAAATGAGCATAAAAAATTAAAAAAATGGAAAACCAGTGCACATGTAATTACTTTGTTATATAGTAACAACTAAAATTTATTAGTCTATCTTATATATGAAATAGAAGAAAACTTGCTTACAAATGGGTTGTTTACCCTACGTTTGGAATTTGAAACACATGTGAATACAAAGAGTTGGTTTTGGGTGTTGAACTTGAAACTTTCAAAAACCTCACAAAAGGTTCATTTTGGAGTGACTAAGAAGGATTCAGGCTTGGTTTTTCATTTTCATGTTTGAAACTTGTTTAAATGTTGGTCAAAATTAGGTTTGACAAATTTTTAAATGAGAAGAAAAAATTCAAAAAAATGGAAAACCAATGCACATGTTCTTATTTTGTCATATACTAACAGCTAAAATTGATTTGACTGTCTGATATATGGTGGAGAAGAAAACTTGTTTACAAATGGGTTTTTTACCCTACATTTGGAATTTGAAACACATGTGAATGGAAAGGGTTGGTTTTGGGTGTTGAACTTGAAACTTTCAAAAACCTCACAAAAGGTACATTTTGGAGTGACTAAGAAGGATTCAGGCTTGGTTTTTCATTTTCGTGTTTGAAACTTGTTTAAATGTTGGTCAAAGTTAGGTTTGACTAATTTTGAAATGATCATACAAAATTGAAAAAAAATTAGAAAAATGCAAAACTAGTGCACATGTTCTTACTTTGTCATATACTAACAACTAAAATTGATTTGGTTGTCTTATATATGGTGGAGAAGAAAACTTGCTTACAAATGGGTTGTTTACCCTACATTTGGAATTTGAAACACATGTGAATACAAAGGGTTGGTTTTTGGTGTTGAAATTGTAACTTTCAAAAACCTCACAAAGTTTCATTTTGGAGTGACTAAGAAGGATTCAGGCTTGGTTTTTCATTTTCATGTTTGAAACTTGTCTAAATGTTGGTCAAAGTTAGGTTTGACCAATTTTGAAATGAGTATAAAAAATTCAAGAAAAATTAAAACAATGGAAAACCAGTGCACATGTTCTTACTTTGTCATATACTAACAACTAAAATTGATTTGGCTGTCTTATATATGATGGAGAAGAAAACTTGCTTACAAATGGGTTGTTTACCGTACATTTGGAATTTGAAACACATGTGAATACAAAGAGTTGGTTTTGGGTGTTGAACTTGATGTTTGTTAGACGTAGTAGTAAATCAAAATTTTCCTACGCGTCACCAAGATCTATCTATGGAGAAACCAGCAAACGAGCGGGGAGAGATTGGATCTTCATACCTTTGAAGATCGCTAAGCGGAAGTGTTGCTAGAACGCGGTTGGTGGAGTCATACTCGCAGTGATTCAGATCGCGGTGGATTCCGATCTAAGCACCGAACAACGGTGCCTCAGCGGTCAACACCCGTGCAGTCCGGTGACGTCTCCTACGCCTTGATCCAGCAAGGAGGAAGAAGAGGTTGGGGAAGAGCTCCTGCAGGACGAGGGCGTGGTGGCGGTGGAGCTGCGTGGTACTTCGGCAGGGCTTCGCCAAGCACTACGGAGAACGAGGAGAGAAGGAGGTAGGGCTGCGCCAGAGAGAGAGGGAGAACCGTGCATCTGGCAGCCCCAAAACCTCCACTATATATAGGGGGAGGGGAGGAGAGGGCACAGCCCCTAGGGTTCCCACCCTAGGGGTGGCGGCAGCCCTAGATGGGGTTCTGGCCGCCGGCCAGAGGGAGGAGTGGAGGGGGCGCAACCCTAGTGGGCCTTAGGCCCATCTGGGTCTAGGGTCTCCGCTCCCTCCTTTGTCTCCTGTGCCTTGGGCTGGTGGGAGTGGCGCCCCAGCCCACCATTGGGCTGGTTCACTCCACCTCAGGCCCATGGAGCCCTCCGGGGTTGGTGGCCCCACTTGGTGGACCCCCGGTACCCTTTCGGTGGTCTCGGTACACTACCGGTGACACCCAGAACACTTCTGGTAACCAAATCCTCACTTCCTATATATCAATCTTCGTCTCCGGACCATTATGGGACTCCTTGTGACGTCCGGGATCTCATCCGGGACTCCGAACAATCTTCGGTAACCATGTACACTATTTAACTATAATCCTAGCGTCATCGAACCTTAAGTGTGTAGACCCTACGGGTTCGGGAGACACGTAGACATGACCGAGACACCTCTCCGGTCCATAACCAACAGCGGGATCTGGATACCCATGTTGTCTCCCACGTACTCCACGATGATCTCATCGGATGAACCACGATGTCAGGGATTCAATCAATCCCGTATACAATTCCCTTTGTCTATCGGTATGGTACTTGCCCGAGATTCGATCGTCGGTATTCCTATACCTTGTTCAATCTCGTTACCGGCAAGTCGCTTTACTCGTTCCATAATACATCATCCCATGGATAACTCCTTACTCCAATTGAGCTCATTATCATGATGTCTTACCGAGTGGGCCCAGAGATACCTCTCCGTCACATGGAGTGACAAATCCCAGTCTCGATTCGTATCAACCCAACAGACACTTTCGGAGATACCCGTAGTGTACCTTTATAGCCACCCAGTTATGTTGTGACGTTTGGCACACCCAAAGCATTCCTACGGTATCCGGCAGTTACACAATCTCATGGTCTCAGGAAACGATACTTGACATTGAAAAGCTTTAGCAAACGAACTACACGATCTTGTGCTATGCTTAGGATTGGGTCTTGTCCATCACATCATTCTCCTAATGATGTGATCACGTTATCAACGACATCCAATGTCCATGGTCATGAAACCGTGACCATCTATTGATCAACAAGCTAGCCAACTAGAGGATCACTAGGGACATGTTGTGGTCTATGCATTCACACATGTATTACAGTTCCCGGTTAACACAATTATAGCATGAATAATAGACAATTATCATGAACTAGGAAATACTATAATAACCATTTTATTAGTGCCTCTAGGGCATATTTCCAACAATCTCCCACTTGCACTAGAGTCAATAATCTAGTTACATTGTGATGAATCGAAAACCCATAGCATTCTGGTGTTGATCATGTTTTGCTCGTGAGAGAGGTTTAGTCAATGGATCTGCGACATTCAGATCCGTATGCACTTTACATATATCTATGTCTCCCTCCTGAATGTAATCACAGATGGAGTTGAAGCAGTTCTTGATGTGTGTTGTCTTCTTGTGAAACCTAGGCTCCTTCGCAAGGGCAATAGCTCCAGTGTTGTCACAGAGTAGAGTCATTGGGCCCGACGCATTTGGAATCACTCCTAGGTCGGTGATGAACTCCTTCATCCAGACTCCCTCCTTCGCTGCTTCCGAAGTAGCTATGTACTCCGCTTCACATGTAGATGCCGCCACGACGCTTTGCTTGCTGCTGCTCCAACTGACTGCCCCTCCGTTCAAAATATACATGTATCCGGTTTGCGACTTGGAGTCGTCCGGATCTGTGTTGAAGCTAGCGTCGACGTAACCCTTTACGATGAGCTCTTCGGCACCTCCATATACGAGAAACATATCCTTTTTCCTTTTCAAGTACTTTAGGATATTCTTAACCGCTGTCCAGTGTTCTGCTCCGGGATCACTTTGGTACCTCCGTACCAAACCTATGGCAAGGTTCACATCAGGTCTGGTACACAGCATGGCATACATAATAGAGCCTATGGTTGAAGCATAGGGGATGACACTCATCTCCTCTCTATCCTTTGCCGTGGTCGGGCATTTAGTCGTACTCAATCTCACACCTTGTAACACAGGCAAGAACCCCTTCTTGGACTGATCCATATTGAACTTCTTCAATATCTTTTCGAGGTATGTGCTTTGTGAAAGACCAATGAGGCGTCTCGATCTATCTCTATAGATCTTAGTACCTAATATGTAAGCAGCTTCTCCAAGGTCCTTCATTGAAAAACACTTATTCAAGTTGGCCTTTATACTTTCCAAGAGTTTTATATTATTTCCCATTCTCAGCATGTCATCCACATACAGTATAAGAAATGCTATAGAGCTCCCACTCACTTTCTTGTAAGTACAGGTTTCTCCATAAACCTGTACAAACCCAAACGCTTTAATCACCTCATTAAAGCGAATATTCCAACTCTGATATGCTTGCACCAGCCCATAGATGGAGCGCTGGAGCTTGCATACCTTGTTAGCATCTTTAGGATCGACAAAACCTTCCGGCTGCATCATATGCAGTTCTTCCTTGAGGAAGCCATTAAGGAATGCCGTTTTGACGTCCATTTGCCAAATCTCATAATCATAAAATGCGGCAACTGCTAACATGATTCCGACAGACTTCAGCATCGCTACGGGTGAGAAAGTCTCATCGTAGTCAACTCCTTGAACTTGTCGATAACCCTTAGCGACAAGCCGAGCTTTATAGGCGGTCACATTACCGTCCGCGTCAGTCTTCTTCTTAAAGATCCATTTGTTTTCAATGGCTCGCTTATCATCAGGCAAGTCCACCAAAGTCCATACTTTGTTCTCATACATGGATCCTATCTCGGATTTCATGGCCTCAAGCCATTTGTCGGAATCCGGGCCTGCCATCGCTTCTTCATAGTTCGAAGGTTCACCGTTGTCCAACAACATGATCTCTAGGACAGGATTGTCGTACCACTCTGGTGCAGAACGTGTCCTAGTGGACCTTCGAATAGCAACTTGATCTGAAGCTTCATGATCCTCATCATTAACTTCCTCTCTATCCGGTGTAGGCTCCACAGAAACAACTTCTTGTGTTGCGCTACTCTCTGGTTCGAGTGGAGGTACAATTACCTCATCAATTTCTATTTTCCTCCCACTTACTTCTGTCGAGATAAACTCTTTCTCGAGAAAGGATCCATTATTGGCAACAATGACTTTGCCCTCGGATCGTAGGTAGAAGGTATACCCAATGGTCTCTTAGGGATATCCTATGAAGACGCACTTTTCCGCTTTGGGTTCGCGCTTCTCAGGTTGAAGTTTCTTCACGTAAGCATCGCAACCCCAAACTTTTAGAAACGACAGCTTAGGTTTCTTTCCAAACCATAATTCATACGGTGTCATCTCAATGGATTTAGACGGTGCCCTATTTAAAGTGAATGCAGCAGTCCCTAATGCATATCCCCAAAATGATAGCGGTAAGTCGGTAAGAGACATCATAGATCGCACCATATCCAATAGAGTGTGATTACGACGTTCAGACACACCATTTCGCTGAGGTGTGCCCGGCGGCGTGAGTTGTGAAACAATTCCACATTTCCTAAGGTGCGTGCCAAACTCGTGACTTAAATATTCTCCGCCACGATCAGATCGTAGGCATTTTATTTTCCTGTCACGTTGATTCTCTACCGCACTCTGAAATTCCTTGAACCTTTCAAAGGTTTCAGACTTGTGTTTCATTAAGTAGACATACCCATATCTGCTCAAGTCATCAGTGAGGGTGAGAACATAACGTTAGCCACCGCGAGCTTCGACACTCATTGGACCGCATACATCGGTATGTATTATCTCCAACAAGTCAGTTGCTCGCTCCATTGTTTCGGAGAACGGAGTCTTGGTCATCTTTCCCATGCGGCATGGTTCGCACGTGTCAAATGATTCGAAATCAAGTGACTCCAAAAGTCCATCAGCATGGAGCTTCTTCATGCGTTTGACACCAATATGACCAAGGCGGCAGTGCCACATGTAAGTGGGACTATCGTTATCAACTTTACACTTTTTGGTACTCACACTATGGACATGTGTAACATCACGTTCGAGATTCATCAAAAATAAACCATTGACCAGCGGGGCATGAGCATAAAACATTTCTCTCATATAAATAGGACAACCATTATTCTCGGATTTAAATGAGTAGCCATCTCACATCAAGCGAGATCCAGATACAATGTTCATGCTCAAAGTTGGTACTAAATAACAATTATTAAGGTTTAAAACTAATCCCGAAGGTAGATGTAGAGGTAGCGTGCCAACGGCGATCACATCGACCTTGGAACCATTCCCGACGCGCATCGTCACCTCGTCTTTTGCCAGCCTCCGCTTATTCCGCAGCTCCTGTTTGGAGTTACAAATGTGAGCAACTGCACCGGTATCAAATACCCAGGAGCTACTACGAGCGCTGGTCAAGTACACATCAATAACAAGTATATCACATATACCTTTAATGTTGTCGTCCTTCTTATCCGCTAAGTACTTGGGGCAGTTCCGCTTCCAGTGACCGGTGCCCTTGCAGTAAAAACACTCAGTCTCAGGCTTGGGTCCATTCTTGTTCTTCTTCTTCCCGGCAACTTGCTTACCGGGCGTGGCAACAGCTTTGCCGTTCTTCTTGAAGTTCTTCTTACCCTTTCCTTTCTTGAAACTAGTGGTCTTATTCACCATCAACACTTGATGCTCCTTTTTGATCTCGACTTCTGCTGATTTCAGCATCGAGTACAACTTAGGAATGGACTTCTCCATACCCTGCATGTTGTAGTTCATCACAAAGCTTTTGTAGCTAGGTGGAAGCGACTGGAGGATTCTGTCAATGACCGAGTCATTCGGGAGGTTAACTCCCAGCTGAGTCAAGCGGTTGTGAAGCCCAGACATCTTGAGGATGTGCTCACTGACAGAATTGTTCTCCTCCATCTTACAGCTAAAGAACTTGTCGGAGACTTCATATCTCTCGACCCGGGCATGAGCTTGGAAAACCAGTTTCAGCTCTTGGAACATCTCATATGCTCCGTGTTGCTCAAAATGCTTTTAGAGCCCTGGTTCTAAACTGTAAAGCATGCCGCACTGAACAAGGGAGTAATCATCGCAGCGTGACTGTCAAGCGTTCGTAACGTCTTGGTCCACTGGAAAAATGGGTGGGTCACCTAGCGGTGCATCAAGGACATACAATCTCTTGGAAGCTATGAGGATGATCCTCAAGCCATGGACCCAGTCCGCATAGTTGCTTCCATTATCTTTCAGCTTGGTTTTCTCTAGGAACGCGTTGAAATTGAGGGTGACATTCGCGTTGGCCATTGGATCTACAATATAGATAGTAAAGGCAATTTTAGACTAAGTTCATGATAATTAAGTTCACATAATAAAACTATTCAACCACTTAGATAGACATCTCTCTAGTCATCCAAGTGACACATGATCCATGTCAACTAGCCCGTGTCCGATCATCACGTGAGACGGACTAGACATCCATGGTGAACATCTTCATGTTGATCGTATCTTCTATACGACTCATGTTCGACCTTTCGGTCTTCCGTGTTCCGAGGCCATGTCTGTACATGCTAGGCTCGTCAAGTCAACCTAAGTGTTTCGCGTGTGTAAATCTGGCTTACACCCATTGTATGCGAACGTTAGAACCTATCACACCCGATCATCACGTGGTGCTTCGAAACAACGATCCTTAGCAACGGTGCACAGTTAGGGTGAACACTTCTCTTGAAATTTTATTGAGAGATCATCTTATTTACTACCGTCGTTCTAAGCAAATAAGATGTAAACATGATAAACATCACATGCAATCAATATAGTGACATGATATGGCCAATATCATCTTGCTCCTATGATCTCCATCTTCGGGGCACCATGATCATCACTGTCACCGGCACGACACCATGATCTCCATCATCATGATCTCCATCATTGTGTCTTCATGAAGTTGTCTCGCCAACTATTACTTCTACTACTATTGCTAACGCTTAGCAATGAAGTAAAGTAATTACATGGCGTTTATGATTGACACGCAGGTCATACAATAAAATAAGACAACTCCTATGGCTCCTTCCAGTTGTCATAGTCATCGACATGCAAGTCGTGAACCCTATTACAAGAACATGATCAATCGCATACATCACAATGCATCACATCACATCCTTTTGGCCATATCACATCACAAGGCATATGCTGCAAAAACAAGTTAAACGTCCTCTAATTTGTAGTTGCAAGTTTTTACGTGGCTGCTATAGGTTTCTTGCAAGAACGTTTCTTACCTACGCCAAAACCACAACATGATATGCCAATTGCTATTTACCCTTCATAAGGACCCTTTTCATTGAATCCAATCTGACTAAGGTGGGAGAGACAGACACCCGCTAGCCACCTTATGCACCTAGTGCATGTCAGGCGGTGGAACCGGTCTCACGTAAGCGTATGTGTAAGGTTGGTCTGGGCCGCTTCATCCCACAATACCGTCGAATCAAGATAAGACTAGTAACGGCAAGCATATTAACAAAATCGACGCCCACAACTGCTTTGTGTTCTACTCGTGCATAAGTTCTACGCATAGACCTAGCTCATGATGCCACTGTTTGGTAGATGTAGTAGTAAATCAAAGTTTTCCTACGTGTCACCAAGATCTATCTTTGGAGAAATCAGCAAACGAGCGGGGAGAGATTGGATCTTCTAACCTTTGAAGATCGCTAAGCGGAAGTGTTGCTAGAACGCGGTTGGTGGAGTCGTACTCGCAGCAATTCAGATCGCGGTGGATTCCGATCTAAGCACCGAACAACGGTGCCTCCACGTTCAACACACGTGTAGTCCGGTGACGTCTCCTATGCCTTGATCCAGCAAGAGGAAGGAGAGGTTGGGGAAGAGCTCCTGCAGCATGACGGCGGGGTGGCGGTGGAGCTGCGTGGTACTCCGGCAGGGCTTCGCCAAGCACTACGGAGAACGAGGAGAGAAGGAGGTAGGGCTACGCCAGAGAGAGAGGGAGAACCGTGCATGTGGCAGCCCCAAAACCTCCACTATATATAGGGGGGAGGGGAGGAGAGGGCACAACCCCTAGGGTTCCCACCCTAGGGGTGGCGGCAGCCCCAGATGGGGTTCTGGTCGCCGGCTAGAGGGAGGAGTGGAGGGGGCGCAGCCCTAGTGGGCCTTAGGCCCATCTGGGTCTAGGGTTTCCACTCCCTCCTTTGTCTCTTGCGACTTGGGCTGGTGAGAGTGGCGCCCCAGCCCACCAACGGGCTGGTTCACTCCACCTCAGGCCAAGGAGCCCTTCGGGGTTGGTGGCCCCACTTGGTGGACCCCCGGAACCCTTCCGGTCGTCCTGGTGACACCCGGAACACTTCCGGTAACCAAATCCTTACTTCCTATATATCAATCTTCGTCTTCGGACCATTCCGGGACTCCTCGTGACGTCCGGGATCTCATCCGGGACTCCGAACAACCTTCGGTAACCACGTACACTATTTCCCTATAACCCTAGCGTCATCGAACCTTAAGTGTGTAGACCCTACAGGTTCGGGAGACACTTAGACATGACCGAGACACCTCTCCGGTCAATAACCAATAGCGGGATCTAGATACCCATGTTGGCTCCTACGTACT
This sequence comes from Hordeum marinum, assembly GCA_022496015.1. Classification (NCBI taxonomy): domain Eukaryota; kingdom Viridiplantae; phylum Streptophyta; class Magnoliopsida; order Poales; family Poaceae; genus Hordeum; species Hordeum marinum. The sequence continues at coordinate 8,293 of JAAAWK010000031.1, read as the reverse complement.
CCATGATAATCTCATCAGATGAACCACGATGTCAGGGATTCAATCAATCCCGTATACAATTCCCTTTGTCTATCGGTATGGTACTTGCCCGAGATTCGATCGTCAGTATCCCCATACCTTGTGCAATCTCGTTAACGGCAAGTCTCTTTACTCGTTCCATAATACATCATCCCGTGGCTAACCCCTTAGTCACATTGAGCTCATTATGATGATGTCTTACCGAGTGGGCCCAGAGATACCTCTCCGTCACACGGAGTGACAAATCCCAATCTCGATTCGTATCAACCCAACAGATACTTTCAGAGATACCCGTAGTGTACCTTTATAGCCACCCATTTACGTTGTGATGTTTGGCACACCCAAAGCATTCCTACGGTATCCGTGAGTTACACAATCTCATGGCCTAAGGAAACGATACTTGACATTGAAAAGCTTTAGCAAACAAACTACACGATCTTGTGCTATGCTTAGGATTGGGTCTTGTCCATCACATCATTCTCCTAATGATGTGATCCCGTTATCAACGACATCAATTTCCATGGTCCTGAAACCATGACCATCTATTGATCAACCAGCTAGCCAAGTAGAGGCTCACTAGGGACATGTTGTGGTCTATCTATTCACACATGTATTACGATTTCCGGTTAACACATTATAGCATGAATAATTGACAATTATCATGAACTAGGAAATACAATAATAACCATTTTATTATTGCCTCTAGGGCATATTTCCAACACTTGAAACTTTCAAAAACCTCACAAAAGGTTCATTTTCGAGTGAATAAGAAGGATTCGGGCTTGGTTTGTCATTTTCATGTTTGAAACTTGTCTCAATGTTGGTCAAAGTTAGGTTTGACCAATTTTGAAATGAGCATCTAAAATTCAAAAAAATGGAAAACGAGTGCACATGTTCTTATTTTGTCATATACTAACAACTAAAATTTATTTGACTGTCTTATATATGGTGAAGAAGAAAACTTGCTTACAAATGGGTTGTTTACCCAATATTTGGAATTTGAAACACATGTGAATACAAAGGGTTGGTTTTGGATGTTGAACTTGAAACTTTCAAAAACCTCACAGAAGGTTTATTTTGGAGTGACTAAGAACGATTCAGGCTTGGTTTTCAATTTTCATGTTTGAAACTTGTTTAAATTTTTGTCAAAGTTAGGTTTGAACAATTTTGAAATGACCACAAAAAATTCAAAAAAAGGAAAACCAGTGCACATGTTCTTATTTTGTCATATACTAACAACTAAAATTGATTTCACTGTCTTATATATGGTGGAGAAGAAAACTTGTTTACAAATGTGTTTTTTACCCTACATTTGGAATTTGAAACACATGTGAATACAAAGGGTTGGTTTTGGGTGTTGAACTTGATACTTTCAAAAACCTCACAAAAGGTACATTTTGGAGTGACTAAGAAGGATTCAGGCTTGGTTTTTCATTTTCATGTTTGAAACTTGTTTAAATGTTGGTCAAAGTTAGGTTAGACCAATTTTGAAATACGTATACAAAATTCAAAAAAAAATGGAAAACCAGTGCACATGTTCTTACTTTGTCATGTACTAACAACTAAAATTGATTTGGTTGTCTTATAAATGGTGGAGAAGAAAACTTGCTTACAAATGGGTAGTTTACCCTACATTTGGAATTTGAAACACATTTGAATACAAAGGATTGGTTTTTGGTGTTGAACTTGAAACTTTCAAAAACCTCACAAAAGGTTCATTTTGGAGGGACTAAGAAGGATTCAGGCTTGGTTTTTCATTTTCATGTTTGAAACTTGTTTAAATGTTGGTCAAAGTTAGGTTTGACCAATTTTGAAATGAGCATAAAAAATAAAAAAAATGAAAAAAAAACATTAAACGAGTGCACATGTTCTTACTTTGTCATATACTAACAACTAAAATTGATTTGGCTTTCTTATATATGATGGAGAAGAAAACTTGCTTACAAATGGGTTGTTTATGCTAGATTTGGAATTTGAAACACATGTGAATACAAAGAGTTGGTTTTGGGTGTTGAACTTGAAACTTTCAAAACCCTCACAAAAGGTTCAATTTTTAGAGACTAAGAAGGATTCAGGCTTGGTTTTTCATTTTCATGTTTGAAACTTGTTTAAATGTTGGTCAACGTTAGGTTTGACCAATTTTGAAATGAGCATAAAAAATTCTATCAAATGGAAAACGAGTGCACATGTTCTTATTTTGTCATATACTAACAACTAAAATTGATTTGACTGTCTTATATATGGTGAAGAAGAAAACTTGCTTACAAATGGGTTGTTTACCCTACATTTGGAATTTAAAACACATGTGAATACAAAGGGTTGGTTTTGGGTGTTGAACTTGAAACATTCAAAAACCTGACAAAAGATTCATTTTGGAGTGACTAAGCAGGATCCAGGATTGGTTTTTCATTTTCATGTTTGAAACTTGTTTAATTGTTGGTCAAAGTTAGGTTTGACCAATTTTGAAATGAGCATACAAAATCCAAAAAAAGTTAAAAAAATGGAAAACCAGTGCACATGTTCTTACTTTGTCAAATAATAACAACTAAAATTGATTTGGCTGTCTTATATATGGTGGCGAAGAAAACTTGCTTAAAAATGGGTTGTTTGGCTACATTTGGAATTTGAAACACATGTGAATACAAAGGGTTGGTTTTTGGTGTTCAACTTGAAACTTTCAAAAACCTCACAAAAGGTTCATTTTGGAGTGACTAAGAAGGATTCAGGCTTGGTTTTTAGTTTTCATGTTTGAAACTTGTTTAAATGTTGGTCAAAGTTAGGTTTGACCAATTTTGAAACGAGCATAAAAAATTAAAAAAAATGGAAAACGAGTGCACATGTTCTTACTTTGTCATATACTAACAACTAAAATTGATTTGGATTTCTTATATATGATGGAGAAGAAAACTTGCTTACAAATGGGTTGTTTACCCTAGAATTGGAATTTGAAACACGTGTGAATACAAAGAGTTGGTTTTGGGTGTTGAACTTGAAACTTTCAAAACCCTCACAAAAGGTTCATTTTGGAGAGACTAAGAAGGATTCAGGCTTGGTTTTTCATTTTCAAGTTTGAAACTTGTTTAAATGTTGGTCAACGTTAGGTTTGACCAATTTTGAAATGAGCATAAAAAATTCTGACAAATGGGAAACGAGTGCACATGTTCTTATTTTGTCATATACTAACAACTTAAATTGATTTAACTGTCTTATATATGGTGAAGAAGAAAACTTGCTTACAAATGGGTTGTTTACCCTACATTTGGAATTTGAAACATGTGTGAATACAAAGGGTTGGTTTTGGCTGTTGAACTTGAAACTTTCAAAAACCTCACAAAAGATTCATTTTGGAGTGACTATGCACGATCCAGGCTTGGTTTTTCATTTTCATGTTTGAAACTTGTTTATTTGTTGGTCAAAGTTAGGTTTGACCAATTTTGCCATGAGCATACGAAATTCAAAAAAAGTTAAAAAAATGGAAAACCAGTGCACATGTTCTTACTTTGTCAAATAATAACAACTAAAATTGATTTGGCTGTCTTATATATGGTGGCGAAGAAAAGTTGCTTACAAATGGGTTGTTTTGCTACATTTGGAATTTGAAACACATCTGAATACAGAGGGTTGGTTTTTGGTGTTCAAGTTGAAACTTTCAAAAACTTCACAAAAGGTTCATTTTGGAGTAACTAAGAAGGATTCAGGCTTGGTTTTTCATTTTCATGTTTGAAACTTGTTTAAATGTTAGTCAAAGTTAGGTTTGACCAATTTTGAAATGAGCATACAAAATTCAAAAAAATAAAAAAATGGAAAACCAGTGCACATGTTCTTACTTTGTCATATACTAATAACTAAAATTGATTTGGTTGTCTTATATATGATGGAGAAGAAAACTTGCTTATATATTGGTTGTTTACCCTACATTTGGAATTTGAAACACATGTGAATACAAAGAGTTGGTTTTGGGTGTTGAACTTGAAACTTTCAAAAACCTCACAAAAGGTTCATTTTGGAGTGACTCACAAGGATTCAGGCTTTGTTTTTCATTTTCATGTTTGAAACTTGTTTAAATGTTGGTCAAAGATAGGTTTGACCAATTTTGAAATGAGCATAGAAAATTCAAAAAAATACAAAATGGAAAACCAGTGCACATGTTCTTACTTTGTCACATACTAACAACTAAAATTGATTTGGCTGTCTTATATATGGTGGAGAAAAAAACTTGCTTATAAATTGGTTGTTTATCCTACATTTGGAATTTGAAACGCAAGTGAATACAAAGGGTTGGTTTTGGGTCTTGAACTTGAAACTTTCAAAAACGTCACAAAAGGTTCATTTTGGAGTGACTAAGAAGGATTCGGGCTTGGTTTGTCATTTTCATGTTTGAAACTTGTCTCAATGTTGGTCAAAGTTAGGTTTGACCAATTGTGAAATGAGCATCTAAAATTCAAAAAAATGGAAAACGAGTGCACATGTTCTTATTTTGTCATATACTAACAACTAAAATTTATTTGACTGTCTTATATATGGTGGAGAAGAAAACTTGCTTACAAATGGGTTGTTTACCCAATATTTGGAATTTGAAACACATGTGAATACAAAGGGTTGGTTTTGGGTGTTGAACTTGAAACTTTCAAAAACCTCACAGAAGGTTTATTTTGGAGTGACTAAGAAGGATTCAGGCTTGGTTTTTAATTTTCATGTTTGAAACTTGTTTAAATTTTTGTCAAAGTTAGGTTTGACCAATTTTGAAATGACCACAAAAAATTCAAAAAAAGGAAAACCAGTGCACATGTTCTTATTTTGTTATATACTAACAACTAAAATTGATTTGACTATCTTATATATGGTGGAGAAGAAAACTTGTTTACAAATGTGTTTTTTACCCTACATTTGGAATTTGAAACACATGTGAATACAAAGGGTTGGTTTTGGGTGTTGAACTTAATACTTTCAAAAACCTCACAAAAGGTACATTTTGGAGTGACTAAGAAGGATTCAGGCTTGGTTTTTCATTTTCATGTTTGAAACTTGTTTAAATGTTGGTCAAAGTTAGGTTAGACCAATTTTGAAGTGCGTATACAAAATTAAAAAAAATGGAAAACCAGTGCACACGTTCTTACTTTGTCATGTACTAACAACTAAAATTGATTTGGTTGTCTTATAAATGGTGGAGAAGAAAACTTGCTTACAAATGGGTAGTTTACCCTACATTTGGAATTTGAAACACATGTGAATACAAAGGATTGGTTTTTGGTGTTGAACTTGAAACTTTCAAAAACCTCATAAAAGGTTCATTTTGGAGGGACTAAGAAGGATTCAGGCTTGGTTTTTCATTTTCATGCTTGAAACTTGTTTAAATGTTGGTCAAAGTTAGGTTTGACCAATTTTAAAATGAGCATAAAAAATAAAAAAAATGAAAAAAACGTTAACCGAGTGCACATGTTCTTACTTTGTCATATACTAACAACTAAAATTGATTTGGCTTTCTTATATATGATGGAGAAGAAAACTTGCTTACAAATGGGTTGTTTATGCTAGATTTGGAATTTGACACACATGTGAATAGAAAGAGTTGGTTTTGGGTGTTGAACTTGAAACTTTCGAAACCCTCACAAAAGGTTCATTTTGGAGAGACTAAGAAGGATTCAGGCTTGGTTTTTCATTTTCATGTTTGAAACTTGTTTAAATCTTGGTCAACGTTAGGTTTGACCAATTTTGAAATGAGCATAAGAAATTCTAACAAATGGAAAACGAGTGCACATGTTCTTATTTTGTCATATACTAACAACTAAAATTGATTTGACTGTCTTATATATGGTGAAGAAGAAAACTTGCTTACAAATGGGTTGTTTACCCTACATTTGGAATTTAAAACACATGTGAATACAAAGGGTTGGTTTTGGGTGTAGAACTTGAAACATTCAAAAACCTGACAAAAGATTCATTTTGGAGTGACTAAGCAGGATCCAGGCTTGGTTTTTCATTTTCATGTTTGAAACTTGTTTAATTGTTGGTCAAAGTTAGGTTTGACCAATTTTGAAATGAGCATACAAAATCCAAAAAAAGTTAAAAAAATGGAAAACCAGTGCACATGTTCTTACTTTGTCAAATAATAACAACTAAAATTGATTTGGCTTTCTGATATATGGTGGCGAAGAAAACTTGCTTACAAATGGGTTGTTTGGCTACATTTGGAATTTGAAACACATGTGAATACAAAGGGTTGGTTTTTGGTGTTCAACTTGAAACTTTCAAAAACCTCACAAAAGGTTCATTTTGGAGTGACTAAGAAGGATTCAGGCTTGGTTTTTCATTTTCAAGTTTGAAACTTGTTTAAATCTTGGTCAACGTTAGGTTTGACCAATTTTGAAATGAGCATAAAAAATTCTGACAAATGGAAAACGAGTGCACATGTTCTTATTTTGTCATATACTAGCAACTTAAATTGATTTAACTTTCTTATATATGGTGAAGAAGAAAACTTGCTTACAAATGGGTTGTTTACCCTACATTTGGAATTTGGAACATGTGTGAATACAAAGGGTTGGTTTTGGGTGTTGAACTTGAAACTTTCAAAAACCTCACAAAAGATTCATTTTGGAGTGACTAAGCAGGATCCAGGCTTGGTTTTTCATTTTCATGTTTGAAACTTGTTTAATTGTTGGTCAAAGTTAGGTTTGACCAATTTTGAAATGAGCGTACGAAATTCAACAAAAGTTAAAAAAAATGGAAAACCAGTGCACATGTTCTTACTTTGTCAAATAATAACAACTAAAATTGATTTGGCTGTCTTATATATGGTGGCGAAGAAAAGTTCCTTACAAACGGGTTGTTTTGCTACATTTGGAATTTGAAACACCTGTGAATACAGAGGGTTGGTTTTTGGTGTTCAACTTGAAACTTTCAAAAACATCACAAAAGGTTCATTTTGGAGTAACTAAGAAGGATTCAGGCTTGGTTTTTCATTTTCATGTTTGAAACTTGTTTAAATGTTAGTCAAAGTTAGGTTTGACCAATTTTGAAATGAGCATACAAAATTCAAAAAAATAAAAAAATGGAAAACCAGTGCACATGTTCTTACTTTGTCATATACTAACAACTAAAATTGATTTGGTTGTCTTATATATGATGGAGAAGAAAACTTGCTTATAAATTGGTTGTTTACCCTACATTTGGAATTTGAAACACATGTGAATACAAAGAGTTGGTTTTGGGTGTTGAACTTGAAACTTTCAAAAACCTCACAAAAGGTTCATTTTGGAGTGACTCAGAAGGATTCAGGCTTTGTTTGTCATTTTCATGTTTGAAACTTGTTTAAATGTTGGTCAAAGTTAGGTTTGACCAATTTTGAAATAAGCATCCAAATTCAAAGAAAAGGAAGACGAGTGCACATTTTCTTATTTTGTCTTATACTAACAACTAAAATTGATTTGACTGTCTTATATATGGTGGAGAAGAAAACTTGCTTACAAATGGGTTATTTACCCTAGATTTGGAATTCGAAACACATGTGAATACAAAGGGTTGGTTTTGGATGTTGAACTCGAAACTTTCAAAAACCACGCAAAAGGTTCATTTTGGAGTGACTAAGAAGGATACAGGCTTTGTTTTTCATTTTCATGTTTGAAACCTGTTTAAATGTTGGTCAAAGTTAGGTTTGACCAATTTTGAAATGAGCATAAATAATTCAAAAAAATATAAAAAATGGAAAACCAGTGCACATGTTCTTACTTTGTCACATACTAACGACTAAAATTGATTTGGGTATCTTATATATGGTGGAGAAGAAAACTTGCTTATAAATTGGTTGTTTACCCTACATTTGGAATTTGAAACACATGTGAATACAAAGTGTTGGTTTTGGTGTTGAACTTGAAACTTTCAAAAACCTCACAAAAGGTTCATTTTGGAGTGACTAAGAAGGATTCAGGCTTGGTTTTTCATTTTCATGTTTGAAACTTTTTAAATGTTGGTCAAAGTTAGGTTTGACCAATTTTGAAATGAGCATAAAAAATTAAAAAAAATGGAAAACCAGTGCACATGTTCTTATTTGTCATATACTAACAACTAAAATTGATTTGGCTGTCTTATATATGGTGGAGAAGAAAACTTGCTTACAAATGGGTTTTTACCCTACATTTGGAATTTGAAACACATGTGAATACAAAGGGTTGGTTTTGGTGTTGAACTTGAAACTTTCAAAAACCTCACAAAAGGTTCATTTTGGAGTGACTAAGAAGGATTCAGGCTTGGTTTTTCATTTTCATGTTTGAAACTT